>JAEOAE010002833.1:0-56064 GCA_036365155.1 Meriones psammophilus | reverse complement strand
CTTTATGGCACAGAAACAAGTTTCCAACAGAAGAACAGAACGCAAAGCACTACTTTAAACTAAATCACATGTGTGCCAATTTGCCCAATTAGGAAAACTGAAAAAGGGAATACAGTACAGCACAGGAACAAGTTTCAAACGAAAGAATAGAAAAAGCAAAGCACTACTTAAACTGAATCACATGTGTGTTGCTCGGGCCTAATTAGGAATACAGGAAACTGGAAAAGTGCTATCCCACTTTGCAGCACAGGAAAAAAGCCTGCACTGAAAGAATGAAACACAAAGCACAACTTTAAACTAATTCATATATGTGTCGTTTATTCCATTATTAGAAAACAGGAAAACTGGAAAAGTGATATAACCCTAATCCTCACCTCCTAAGCCCTCATCTGTGGCTGCTAATCTTAAACCCTAACAATAACCCTAACTCCTAACCCTAACCCTAACGCTAACCCTAACCCTAACCCTAAGCTCCCTAACCTTATCCCTAACCCTAACCCTAAGTCCCCAACTCTAACCCTAAACCTAACGAAACCCTAACCCTAACAAGTTTCAAGAAAAGAACATAAACGCAAAGCCCTACTTTGTAAACAAACTACATGTGTGCCACTACTAATTAGGAATACAGGAAAAACTGAAAAGAGATATAACGAATTACATGTGTGTGATATAATCAGGAACCTCAACCCTAAACCCCTAACCCTAATCCTAACCCTAACCCTAACCCTAACCCTCACCCTAACCCTAACACTAAACCTAACTTGTTCCTAACACAAAAACAAGCCAACGAAAAGAACATAAACGCAAAGCACTACTTTGTAAAGTAAATCACATGTGTCACTCGCACAATTAGGAATACAGGAAAACTAAAAAGGATATAACACAAATGGACAGCACAGAAACAAGTTTTGATCAAAAGAACAGAAACGCAGCACAACTTTGTCAACTAATTCACATATGTGTCGCCTGCTCCATTATTAAAAGAGGAAAACTGAAAAGTGATATACCGAACTGTATAGCACAGGAACCCTAACTTAACCATTGAAAGAACAGAAATGAAAAGCACAACTTTGTAAAGTACTTTGTACATACGTGTGGCACTGCTCAATTATAATAACAGGAAAACTGAAAAGTGATATATATCATACTGTACAGCACAGAAACAAGTTTCAAATAGAAGAACAGAAACACAAAGCACTACTTTGTAAACTAAATCACATGTGTGTCGCCTCACACAATTAGGAATACAGGGAAACTGAAAAGTGATAAATCAAATGTATTGCAGAGAAACAAGTTTTCAAGAAAAGAACAGAAACGCAAAGCACAACTTTGTAAACTAATTCACATTCCTGTCACCTGCTAAATTATTATAACAGGAAAACTGAAAAGTGATATATCGCACTGTACAGCACAGGAACAAGTTTTGAAAGAAAGAACAGAAAAGCAAAGCACTACTTTTAAATGGAATCACATGTGTGTCGCCGCTTCAATTAGGAATACAGGAAACTGAAAAGTATTATCTCGTGACTATAAGGCACAGACACAAGTTTCCATCGAAAGAATAGAAACGCAAACAAAAACTTTGTAAACTAATTCACATATGTGTCGCCCATTTAATTATTATAACAGGAAAACTGAAAAGTGATATATCACACTGTACAGGACAAAAACAAGTTTCCAAATGTAGAACAGAAATGCAAAGCACTACTTTGTAAAGTAAATCACATGTGTCGCTTACCTAATTAGGAATACAGGAAAACTGAAAAGCCGATATATCGAAATGTACGGCAAAGAAACAAGTTTTCATCGAAAGAACAGAAACGCAAAACACAACTTTGTAAACTAATTCACATTTGTGTCGCCCGTTCAATTATTATAACAAGAAAACTGAAAAGTGATATAAACCTAACCCTAACTCTAAGCCCCTAACCCTAACCCTAACCCTAACCCTAACCCTAAGCATGTAACCCTAACCCTAACCCTAACACTAAGCCTAACTCCCTAACCCTAACTTGTTCCTCACAGGAACAAGTTTCCAAGGAAAGAAAATAAAAGAAAAGCACTACTTTGTAAAATAAATCACATGTGTGCCACTTGCTCAATTAGGAATACAGGAAAATGAAAATAGATATAATGCACTGTAAAGCACAGGAACAAGTTTCAAACGAAAGAACAGAAAAACAAAGCAATACTTTTAAAGGGAATCACATGTGTGTCGCCGCTAATTAGGAATACAGGAAAACTGAAAAGTGTTATCTCAAGACTGTATGGCAGAGAAACAAGTTTCCATTGAAAGAAGAGAAACGCAAAGCACAACTTTGTAAACTAAGTCACATACGTGTCGTCTGTTCAATTATTATAACAGGAAAACTGAAAAGTGATATATCACACTGTACAGCACAAAATCAAGTTTCCAACAGAAGAACAGAAATGCAAAGCACTACTTTGTAAACTAAATCACATGTATGTCGCCTAACCCTTAACAATTAGGAATACAAGAAAACTGAAAAACACTACTTTGTAAATCAAAATGTAAGGCAAAGAAACAAGTTTTACTGAAAAGGATCGAAAGAACGGAAACGCACAGCACAACTTTGTAAACTAATTGACATTTGTGTCGCCCGTTCAATTATTATAACAAGAAAACTGAAAAGTAATATAACCCTAACCCTAACCCTAAGCCCCTAACACTAACCCTAACCCTAACCTTAACCCTAAGCACATAAAGCTAACCCTAACCCTAAGCCTAACCGTAACCCTAACCCTAACTTGTTCCTAACAGGAACAAGTTTCCAATAAAGAACATAAACGCACACTACTTTGTAACTCAATCACATGTGTGCCACTACCAATTAGGAATACAGGAAAACTTAAAAGTGATATAACGCACTGTACAGCACAGGAACAAGTATTGAAAGCAAAAACAGAAAAGCAAAGCACTACTTTTAAATGGAATCACATGTGTGTTGCTTGCTCAATGAGGCATACAGGAAAACTGAAAAGTGTTATCTCAAGACTTTTATCAAGACAGAAACAAGTTTCCAAAAGTAGAACAGAAATGCAAAGCTCTACTTTGTAAACTAAATCACATGTGTGTCGACCACCAATTAGGAATACAGGAAACTGAAAAGTGATAAATCGAAATGTACAGCAAAGAAACAAGTTTTCATCGAATAAGAGAAACGCAAAGCACAACTTTGCAAACTAATTCACATTCATGTCGCGCTTGTTTCAATTATTATAACAGAAAAACTGAAAAGTGAAAAACCCTAATCCTAAACATAAGCCCCTAATTCTAAAAGTAACCCTAACCCTAACCATAACCCTAACAACTTGTTCCTAACAGAAACAAATATTCATCGAAAAGAACAGAAACGCACAGCACAAGTTTGTAAACTAATTCACATTCGTGATCCCCTGTTCAATTATTATAACATGTAAAGTGAAAAGTGATATAATCCTCACCTTAACCCTAAGCCCCTAACCCTAACACTAACCCTAACCCTTACCCTACCCTAACCCTAACCCTCACACTAACCCTAACCCTAACCCTAACCCTAACCCTAATCCTAACCCTAACTTGTTCCTAACACAAGTTTCCAATGAAAGAACATAAACGCAAAGCACTACTTTGTAAACTAAATCACATGTGCCACTCACTCAATTAGGAATACAGGAAAACTAAAAAGGGTTATAACTCACTGACAGCACAGAAACAAGTTCCAAATGAAAAGAACAGAAACGCAAAACACAAGTTTGTCAACTAATTCACATATGTATCGCCTGCTCCATTATTAAAACGGGGAAACTGAAAAGTGATATACCGAACTGTATAGCACAGGAACCTGCTTCCATTGAAAGAACAGAAACGAAAAGCACAACTTGTAAACTAATTCACATACGCACAGAAACAAGTGGGAACAGAAACACAAAGCACTACTCAATTATTTCCATCGGAAAGAACAGAAACGCAATAAATCACAACATTTTAAACTAACCACACAAAACAAAACTAATTCACACCCATAAAATTATTATAACAGGAAAACTGAAAAAGTGATATATCGAACTGTACAGCACAGGAACAAGTTTACAAATAGAAGAACAGAAACGCAAAGCTCATCTTTGTAAACTAAATCACATGTGTGTTGATCACTCAATTAGGAATACTGGGAAAATGAAAAGCGATAAATCAAATGTACAGCAAAGAAACTAGTTTTCATCGAAGAACAGAAAAGCAAAGCACAACTTTGTAAACTAATTCAATTAGTGACAGGTTCAATTATTATAACAGGAAAACTGAAAAGTGTTATAATTTAATCCTAACCCTAAGCCCCTAACTCTAACCCTAACCCTAACCCTATCCCCTAACCCTAACCCTAACCCTAACCCTACCCTAACCCTAACCTCACACTAATCCTAACCCACCCTAACCCTAACCCTAAACCTAACCCTAACCCTAATCCTAACCCTAACTTGTTCCTAACAGGAACAAGTTTCCAATTAAAGAACATAAACGCAAAGCACTACACTCTAAACAAATCACATGTGTGCCACTCGCTCAATTAGGAATTCAGGAAAACTGAAAAGAGATATAACGCACTGTACAGCACAGGAACAATTTCGAACGAAAGAACAGAAAAGCAAAGCACTACTTTTAAATGGAATCACATGTGTGTCGCTTGCTCAATTAGGCATACAGGAAAACTGAAAAGTGTTATCTCGCACTTTACGGCACAGAAACAAGTTTCCATCGAAAGAAGAGAAAAACAAAGCACAACTTCGTAAAATAATTCACATACATGTCGCCCGTTCAATTATTATAACAGGAAAAGTGAAAAGTGATATATCACACTGTACAGCACAGAAAAATGTTTCCAAAAGAAGAACAGAAATGCAAAGCACTACTTTGTAAACTAAATCACATGTGTGTCGCTCACTCAATTAGGAATACAGGGAAACTGAAAAGTGATAAATCCGGCAAGGAAAAAAAAGTTTTAATTGAAAGAACAGAAACGGAAAGAACAACTTTGTAAACTAATTCACATTCGTGTTGCCTGTTCAATTATTATAAAATGAAAACTTAAAAGTGATATAACCCTCACCCTAACCCCAAGCCCCTAACCCTAACCCTAACCCTAACCCTAAACCTAAAACTAACCCTAACCCTAAGCACCTAACCCTAACCCTAACCCTAACACTAAGCCTAACCTTAACCCTAACTTGTTCCAAACATGAACAAGTTTCAAACGAAAGAACAGAAACGCAAAGCACTACTTTGTAAACTAAATCACATGTGTGCCACTTGCTCAATTAGAAATACAGGAAAACTGAAAAGTGACATAACACACTGTACAGCACAGGAACAAGTTTCGAACAAAAGAACAGTAGAGCAAAGCACTATTTTTAAACGGAATCACATGTATGTCGCTCGCTCAATTAGGAATACAGGAAAACTGAAAAGTGTTATCTCGCACTTTATGGCACAGAAACAAGTTTCCACCGAAAGAAGAGAAATGCAAAGCACAACTTTGTAAACTAATTCACCTTCCCTGTTGCCCGTTCAATTATTATAACAGGAAAACTGAAAAGTGATATATCGATCTGTACAGCACAGGAACAAGTTTCCATCGAAAGAACAGAAACGCAAAACACAACTTTGTAAACTAATTCATATACGTGTCGTCCGTTCAATTATTATAACAGGAAAACTGAAAAGTGATATATCACACTGTACAGCACAGAAACAAGTTTCCAACGAAAGAACATAAACGCAAAGCACTACTTTGTAAACTAAATCACATGTGTGCCACTTGCTCAATTAGGAATACAGGAAAACTGAAAAGAGATACAACGTACTGTACAGCAGAGGAACAAGTTTCGAACGAAAGAACAGAAAGGCACAACACTATTTTTAAACGAATCACATGTGTGTCGCTCACTCAATTAGGAATAAAGTTACTGAAAAGAGTTATTTCACACTGTACGGCACAAAATAAGTTTCCATTAAAAGAACAGAAATGCAAAGCCCAACTTTGTAAACTAATTCACATATGTGTCGCCCGTTCCATTATTATAACAGGAAAACTGAAAAGTGATATATCGAACTGTATAGCACAGGAACCTGCCTCCATCGAAGAACAGAAACGCAAAGCACAATTTTGTAAAGTAATTCACATATGTGTCGCCCGTTAAATTATTATAACAGGAAAACTGAAAAGTGATATATCACACTATACAGCACAGAAACAAGTTTCCATCGAAAGAAGAGAAACACAAAGCACAACTTTGTAAACTAATTTACATACTTGTCGCCGTTCAATTATTATAACAGGAAAACTGAAAAGTCATATATTGAACTGTACAGCACAGGAACAAGTTTCCATCGAAAGAAGAGAAACACAAAGCACAACTTCGTAAACTAATTCACATACATGTCGCCCATTCAATTATTATAACAGGAAAACTGAAAAGTGATATATCACACTGTACAGCACAGAAACAAGTTTCCAACCAAAGAACAGAAACGCAAAGCACCTCTTTGTAAACTAAATCACATGTGAGTCGCACACTCAATTAGGAATAGAGGGAAACTGAAAAGCGATAAATGTACAGCAAGGAAACAAGTTTTCATCGAAAGAACAGAAACAGAAAGCACAATTTGTAAACTAATTCACATTCGTGTTGCCTGTTCAATTATTATAACAGGAAAACTCAAAAGTGATATAACCCTAACCTTAACCCTAAGCCCCTAACCATAAACCTAAACCTACCTCTAACACAAACCCTAACCCTAACCCCTAAACCTAACCCTAACCCTAACCCTAACCCTAACCCTAACCCTAACCCTAACCTAACCCAAACTAACCCTAACTTGTTCCTAACAGGAACAAGTTTCCAACTAAAGAACATAAACACAAAGCACTACTTTGTAAACTAAATCACATGTGTGCCACTCGATCATTTAGGAATACAGGAAAACTGAAAATTGATATATCACACTGTACGGCCCAGAAACAAGTTTCCAACAGAAGAACAGAAAAGCAAAGCGCTACTTTTAAACGTAATTACATGTTTTTTGCTCTCTCTATTAGGAATAGAGGAAACGGAAAAGTGTTATCTCGCACAGTACGGCTCACAAACAAGTTTCCATGGAAAGAACAGAAACGCAAAGCACAACTTTTAAACTAATTCACATATGTGTCGCCTGCTCCATTATTATAACAGGAAAACTGAAAATGATATATCACACTGTACAGCACAGAAACAAGTTTCCAAATAGAAGAACAGAAACGCAAAGCACTACTTTGTAAACTAAATCACATGTGTGTCGCTCAAAAATTAGGAATACAGGAAAACTGAAAAGTGATATATCACATTGTACAGCAGAGGAACAAGTTTCAATGAAAGAAATTGGCTCTTCACCACTCAGATGGGATCCGTGAAAAAACAGCTCCCTACAGAACACTCCTGAGACGCCTCCCAGGAGCCACGGAAAGAAAGTCCGATTCCGTCAACTCCTTTAGATTCCCGAAATACAGATGACTTGGGCCAAGCCTCAGACCACAGGGAGACTCGAACCCCCTGGAAGCAGACACACACAAAACAGACTGCTTAACACCACGATACACAAGACTCACAGAACAAAAAGCCGGCAGTCTTACCTCCTGACGCTGGATCGGTGGTCCCTGGGCAGGGGTCTCAGATCTCGCTTGGGCCTCCAAATGAAAGACTCCCCCATGGGTGTCTTCTGTCATGGAGACCCCCTCCCAAGGATCAAGAGACCAGATGTTCGGCTGCAAACAGCAAGAGGCTTTATTTTGATACACGGGTACCCGGAGCGACAAAGTCTCTTGGAAGACTTGCGTGCCCCCTGAGTGGAAAGCTGGGCTTTTTATAGGGTCTCAGAGCAAAAGCGCAGGTACAGAAGTGAGAAGCATAGTTACAGGGAGCTGATTGGTACATTTAAATGAGACCACAACTTGAGTCAGAGTTTGGCAGGGACACCATGATATCAGGAACTGGGTGGTCGGAAAGGTCATGATGGCTCTCAATCTTGGGACTGCCACCTGTTGTTTGTCTTAGGGCTCCTATCTCAGCTGGAATAGTCTCACTATTTGTCTTAGGGCCCCTATCTCAGCTGGAACAGTCTCACAAACTTCTCATATGCGTGGTCAGCACAAATTGATATTTGGCTCAACTGGGGCAGCCTGACCACAGATATCCCCAACAGCTGGTCTCTTCAGCTAGTTCCCTCCCTAGCCCACAGAGTTTCTCAAAACAGTGGTATCCTTCAGAGTTTCTCAAAACAGTGCTGTACAAAATGACATTAACTATTAGCTGCTTCTAACGTTTGGTGAGGCGGGGGTCTTTCATTCCCCCTTTTCTTCTAACTTAGAATGGAATCTTTCATTCTAGGGCCCAGGGAGAGTTAATTTCTGTCTCCTGCTGTTTAAACTGATGATACTGCTGGGTTAACACCAACGCTTGTATGACAGAGAGCCGGGTGGCTTTATTGAACCAACTCGTACCAGCTTTGTCCTGACTCAAAGAACTGCTGTCTCTGTCTGAGTCTTCCTTTAAGCCAAGGAGAACTATTACAGGGTCTCTAGGCTTTTAGCCCAGTTGCTGCAATATTAGTGTCCATTTCAGCTAAGCAGATGCCCAAGATAATAGCTAATGCCAGGGAGCCCCTTTGACTTAGCATTTCAGCCTGCTAGGGGATTTGGGCGTAGTTCCGTCTTCTGGAGCTTCTTTGAGCTGACTGTTAGGACCGTAGGCATCAGGGGCTAGAAGGCTGAAATGCCAGTCAAAGGCTGGGCAATAAGGGAGTCCCAAGCATCTGGTTCATTGATCCACCCGAAGAGGCAGGGAGCAATCATGTCAGTTTCCAGGAAGTCCAGATCTCAGCTTGCAGTCCACAGCTGATGCCGAACAGAGTCAAAGAGGTGAAAATCTGCTGAGACAAATTCAGACTAGAGACAGAAGTTAAGATTTGTCTGTTAAATGGAAAAAGTGAGAAATCCCAACACCAGGGAAAAACTCTTCTGGGATCCATTTGAGCTATGCCAGATCTAGGTCTTATGACCTTTTGATTTTTATAAACTCATATAAATTTTTTGGTATCAGAAAAGTAACATTTCAGCAAATCTAATACAGCAACATTTTGAGAGTAACAGATAAAAACTATATCCAACAGAATTGGTACCAGTCAGCTGTTTGTTTTATATCTTTTATAAACAACTTAAGTGTGTCCATGTGGCAGCCTTTTTGGAGTTAATGGCATCTGAGCAGCGGAACTCAGCTTCTTGGCTATTTTTCAAAGTCCAGTCTCTCACTGACTGACCTTGGTGGTCTTACAGTGGACTGCTCTGACCCTGAGAAACTCCGTGCAACCATAGTAACCAGACAGCAGGCTCTGTGCAACCTTGAGTAAACCCTCCTATATTTTGGCTAAGTAAAATTGCCTGTGTGAGAAACTGCTTATACTTTTTTTTTTACTTAAGTGTTAACCTGATGTCCATAAAATTGACACTTTGCTCAGTATGTAGACCAACAATTTTTAGATTTTTATAACCTGAACTCCTATACCCTCAGACCCTATATAAACCTTATATTATTTATTTAACTATTAATATAAGACATTGGCAACTGATGTAAAGCCTGTGAGCATGGCAAACCTGTTTTGTTTGGCTTTTTTTTTTTATACAAAATATATAGTACCCAGTAGTTTTAACTAACTAATGAACTGTCCAATGAGCTGATAGTGAACCTAACTGTCTGCTCTTTAACTGCCAAGTTACTGTTAACTAAGCCTAGCCTTTTAGCCTAGCTGTCAATGTGATCAGAGACCTGAGAAGGATAAATTATGAGCTAAGTACCAATCAAAATGACAGAGATGACTAGTTAGTCCATTACCTAGGCAGTGTCCCTGGCTCCTATGTTCTCCTGGCTTTTTGAGCAGAGGCAGTCCAGCCATCAGGCATAGAGGATGAGAAACTGCTGCTGTGGAAAGAGGAACAGGAGAGATTGACCTCACCTTGCCTCTCACATTGTGAGACAATGGCTCTTCAGGTGTCCCCGGCTTTGTCCACAGTTTAGGCTGGGCCCTAGCAGTGGGCCAGTTGGGGCAGTATTTCCCAGTGGTTAGCATACCACAATCCAGAGTTGCAGTCATCTGTCGTTGTGTCCAAATCTTCTTGAGACTTTGGGGAGCTACTGCCAGGATTTTGGGACTTTCTGCCACAATAAACTTACATATGTTAAAATGCCATATTCATCAGATCTCTGATAAGCTTGAGGGCCAGCATATCTGAGTTACTCTTTGTTTTTATCATCTGTTTTAAACTGTGTCCTATAAAACAGAATGCTAATTAATCTAGTTCTAGCATATTTCTGAGATGCATGTTTTAGAACTATATATTTTAAGACAAATAGGCAAACTTTATAGTTACCCATCCTAGGCTTAACCTTAAAAAAACTTGAACAAGGAGACTAGGTAAGGCTCAACTGCAGTATTTAGCATGACTTTAAATCTGCTCTTTCTGAACTAAAATCAAAGCAAACCTTTTAATCTGATACAGTTCATAGAAAGGCTAGCAAATCTTGCTACTCCTACCACTTGCATTAAAATTAAACAGTTAAAAGCTTTTGCACTTAACACTGATATGACTATACATAACTGAGATACCTGAAAAAAATGGTGGCAAACTCATAGTTTTACCCTCTTTATCTCTGAACCAGTATGGTGGCTGGCCACGTGTAACTGAACTCAGCTGGAAGTCCTAAACAAATATGGCAGCAAAACTACAGCTTTATGTGCTCTCTATCCCTGAACCATCATGGCAGCTAGCCATGTGTTAGCACAGGCTATGACTGACAATACCAAAAATAGCCATTAGGTGCTGTTGATGATACAGCAAACACTGTGGAGCATCCATAATCCCCCACAACCAAAGGTTCCCAGTGATCAAACAAGCTTTAAAAGAATTACTTTAGCCATACCAAACCTATCAGCTACCTCTCTGGCTTTTTATAACACATCCACTAACCTTCTACAACATTCTATATACCTTCAGGATCCTACCTTTCTTTTTCTGGCTTAACCAGAATGCTTACTTTCTTGCTTTCTTTTTTGCTTTTCAGACAACATAAAAACTCTCACTAAAATCCTTTCCATTTTGACATAATCCTGCAGAAGCCCAGAGTCTACATACGATTTGCTTTCTATACATTACTATAAAGAGGAGTTTTGAAACTGCCATTTTTTTAAATAACTTTTCTGTAGCGGATAAGATGATCACAAATCAGCTTAACAAACAAACAGCTCTCCACAAGATACATTTTAAAAACTGCAATTTTTTCAGTTAGCACAAACAATACGGCAGGGTTTGATTTAGTAAAATTAATAAAATACCCAAGATCATTGTCATACCCAAATGCCTGATAAACTTTAAAAATTTTACAGCCTTAAACATTTCAAAACCAGATTTTAAAACCAGAATTTACCAGTGTAAGCAATTTAATTTTTAAAACCAATACCAATTAACCAATTAAAATAAGTTATCCTTTTAACCTAGAAGGAAATGAGAATTAACGTCCACCAGTTGGCCAAATTTTCCCGGGAACCATAATTTTAAAAGTTGAAACTAGATTTTAAGACCAAAATTTATCAGTGAAAACAACCTAATCTTCAGAACCAATATCAACTTAGAATAAGACTTTCTTCTTATCCTAAAAGGAAATAAAATCATTTTGACTCAGAGATTTTGCAACCTTTGTTTTTGTTTTTGTTTTTTTTTTTCCTGAGCCACACCATGTGGCAATTTACATTGTTGTTATTTAAACATGTGCATTTATAGACCCTACAAACACGTAGACACATATACGTGTTTAAAACAAGAATTTGAATTTAACCTTAAATCATACCCAATTATTTTTTTTATCATATCAACTATTTAAGACCAGTTGAAAACAATTGGATAATGGCCATATATTTAAACAGACAGACTCAGCTGCAATTCTAAACATTACAGTAAGTACAGTTTTGTTTTTTTTTTCTAAATTACTGTTTGATCTGTAAGTTGCAAGCCCCCTAGATGGGAGGAGGGAAAAGAGGAGCAAGAGGGAGTGGTGAGCTCTTGCTGCTTACTTCCCTGCTAAGCTGGCATGAAGGCAAGGGGGAGGAGTTTTTCCTCACTCTCAGCAGCCAGAGCAGCTCCTATCATGGAGCAGCTACGGTGCCAATCCCCGCCTAGCCATGTCTAAGGACTTTCATCCAGCAAGCCCATGAGCCTTGCCTACTCCCTTGGCTCCCTTGTGAGCTCTACTGTAGCTTACCTCCCCCGCAGGTCCTGAACCTGCTTCCTGGCTGGGCCTCTCCCCTCCCCCGTGCTCTTTTGCTGTAAAGTTAAACTTTTGGGAGTAGTGACAGTTTGTCCCATTTTTTCAAATACATAAAAAACACTTATCACACTTACTATAAAGATGAGACAGACAGAACACAACACAAGCCGCACGGCACGAGATAAGACACAAAACTGAAAGCAAAAATTCAGATGAGACTGTGTCGGAGGTCCGGTTCCTCTGTCTCCCAGATGAAACACGTAGCCTTCGAACAGGGGCGAGGCCCCGAGAAGTCCGAGTTGGCTCGTGCTTCCAGACAAACGAGAGCCGAGAAATCGGCTCTCTCACCACTCAGATGGGATCCGTGAAAACAGCTCCCTACAGAACACTACTGAGACATCTCCCAGGAGCCACAGAAAGAAAGTCCGATTCCGTCAACTCCTTTAGATTCCCGAAATACAGATGACTTGGGCCAAGCCTCAGACCACAGGGAGACTCGAACCCCCTGGAAGCAGACACACACAAAACAGACTGCTTAACACCACGATACACAAGACTCACAGAACAAAAAGCCGGCAGTCTTACCTCCCGACGCTGGATCGGTGGTCCCTGGGCAGGGGTCTCAGATCTCGCTTGGGCCTCCAAATGAAAGACTCCCGATGGGTGTCTTCTGTCATGGAGACCCCCTCCCAAGGATCAAGAGACCAGATGTTTGGCTGCAAACAGCAAGAGGCTTTATTTTGATACACGGGTACCCGGGGCAACAAAGTCTCTTGGAAGACTTCCGCGCCCCCTGAGTGGAAAGCTGGGCTTTTTATAGGGTCTCAGAGCAAAAGCGCAGGTACAGAAGCGAGAAGCATAGTTACAGGGAGCTGATTGGTACATTTAAATGAGACCACAACTTGAGTCAGAGTTTGGCAGGGACACCATGATATCAGGAACTGGGTGGTCGGAAAGGTCATGATGGCTCTCAATCTTGGGACTGCCACCTGTTGTTTGTCTTAGGGCTCCTATCTCAGCTGGAACAGTCTCACTATTTGTCTTAGGGCCCCTATCTCAGCTGGAACAGTCTCACAAACTTCTCATATGCGTGGTCAGCACAAATTGATTTTTGGCTCAACTGGGGCAGCCTGACCGCAGATATCCCCAGCAGCTGGGTCTCTTTAGCTATTTCCCTCCACAGCCCACAATAGTTTCTCAAATAGTGGTATCCTTCAGAGTTTTTCAAAGCAGTGCTGTACAAAATGACATTAACTATTAGCTGCTTGTAACTTTTGGTGAGGCGGGGGTCTTTCAGCACTACTTTGTAAACTAAATCACATGTGTGTCGCTCGCTCAATTAGGAATACAGGAAAACTGAAAAGCAATATATAGAAATGTATGTCAAAGAAACAAGTCTTCATCGAAAGAACAGAAACGCAAAGCACAACTTGTAAACTAATTCACATTCGCTTTAGCCTCTTCAATTATTATAACAGGAAAACTGAAAAGTGATATAACCCTAACCCTAACCCTAAGCACCTAACCCTAACCCTAACCCTAATCCTAACCCCTAACCCTAACCCTAACCCTAACACTATCCTAACTCTAAGCCTAACCTAACCTAACCCTAACTTGTTCCTAACAGGAACAAGTTTCCAAAGAAAGAAAATAAACGCAAAGCACTACTTTGTACACTAAATCACATGTGTGCCACTCACTCAATTAGGAATACAGGAAAACTGAAAAGTGATATAATGCACTGTACAGCACAGGAACAAGTTTCAAATGAAAGAACACAAAAACAAAGCACTACTTTTATTTTTTAACTTGATGTTTTGTTTTATTTATTTATTTTTTAAATGCAGTTTATTCAGGAACCTTGAACAATCATCTGACTCTGGGGAAAGCCAGCCCACTTTAAATAGCCTCTGGGTAACCAACCTCAGCATGCCACGTGGGCAATGCAGATAGGTCCACATACATGGAAGCAAGCCAGATCCTCAACCTTAGCCAAATGTGGAGTTGTTTGTGACAGAGAGCACTCACCATCGGGAAGGTGTAATGCAGAAACCAGCTCCATCTTTCAGGCGCGACATTACGCAGCTCTTTACAGTTCCCCTTTTTTGTTTTGGACGCATCAGGCAAGAGTAGAGGTCTGATCTCTGATATTAGAAATAAATTGGGACTTTGTACTGATGTTCATTTAGGTGTCATCCACCCAAAGAGCATCAGACCCATCCGAAATTTTTTTCTCAGAGGCGGGACCTGGGGCATCAACCTGCATGCAATCAGACATGCTCTTCTTTGGGTCCAAGGCTGCTGACCCTGAGTGCAGTGCTTAGCCTTGCATCCTGAGCGTAACATTTTGGCTTTTTATGGTAGCCAACCATGCTTGGGGAGAATGTCCTGCTTCAATGGCTGTAAAGGCCTGAATGATCATGGCTGCATCACACTGTTGTGAGACTCTAATCTTGCATATATACCACAGGCAAACCAAGGTGACCAACACCAGAAGGCCTGCTAACGCTCCCATGCCTGCCCATTCCTTCAGATGATTCATGGCTGCAGCAATCCATGATGATAATCCTGTGGCTAGTCCTGCATCCACTCTGGTAGAATTTACCATGACAATGGCCACTCTCAGCTGGTCCATCGTAGTATGGAATTCTCCAGTCCAATTACCTAAAATATAGCTTGACAATTGTTTAGACAGATTTGCAGCACAGGAAAATTCTCATGTTGTATGCTAGTGACACAAAGTCCAGCATACTTTCATTGACAGCCAAGTTGAGCGATTTTCCATAGGGTATCAATTTGCTCCTGCACGAGGTCAAACCTCTGATTGAACACCATCAAACCTCCTTTTAGTTGAGCATTAATTCCTTTTTGTACATCTAAGGCATGAGCTACCTTGGCTAAAAGGTTAATCAGGGTCTGAGCAGTCTGCCCAGTATGACTCATGGCTAATGCTGTGGTGGTGGCTCCAACAGCAGCCAATGAGATGGCAGTAACAATGGCAGCTGTAATTCCAAGATCCCTTTTTTTTGTCTGAAGAGAGTCATAGCGTGAGGGCATCAACGGGCACAGGCACCCAGCGAGGCATGTGAGTAACCAGCTAGTAAATTTACTAGCATTACAGCATTGGGCAAAAAAGCAAGTATCATTACTACAATCACTTGGCTCTATCTGGCTAATAATGAATAAAAATGGGGGATGTAAATAAACAGGTGTGGGCTTATAGGAAATATTATGAGAAGCCTTAACCCCCTCGGTGGAACATCCTGCATTGGTTCTAGAACTAACCCTAACCCTAACCCTGTTCAATTGTTATAACAGGAAAAGTGAAAAGTGATATATCCCTAACCCTAACCCCTTACCCTATCCCTTACCCTACCCTAACCCTAACCGTAACCCTAATCCTAACCCTAACCCTAACTGGAACAAGTTTCCAACGAAAGAACATAAACGCAAAGCAATCCTTTGTAAACTAAATCACATGTGTGTCACTCGCTCAATTAGGAATACAGGAAAACTGGAAAGTGATATATCGCACTGTACAACATAGGAATAAGTTTTGAACGAAAGAACAGAAAAGCAAAGCAGTACTTTTAAATGGAATCACATGTGTGTCGCTCACTCAATTAGGAATAGAGGAAAACTGAAAAGTGTCATTTCGCACTGTAAGACACAGAAACAAGTTTCCATCGAAAGAACAAAAACGCAAAGCACAACCTTGTAAACAAATTCACATACTTGTTGCCCATTCAATTATTATAACAGGAAAACTGAAAAGAGATATATCACACTATACAGCACAGAAACAGGTTTCCAACAGAAGAACAGAAACGCAAAGCATTACTTTTTAAACTAAATCACATATGTGTCGCTCGCTCACTTAGGTATACAAGAAAACGGAAAAGCGATATATCGAAATGTAGGGCAAAGAAACAAGTTTCCATCGAACGAACAGAAACGCAAAGCACAACTTTTTAAACTAATTCACATTCGTGTTGCCTGTTCAATTATTATAACAGGAACACTGAAAAGTGATATAACCACAACCATAATCCTGAGCCCCTAACCCTTACCCTAACTCTAACACTAACCACAACCCTAAACCCTAACCCTAACCCTATCCCTACCCTAACCCTAACCCTAACCCTAAACCTAACCCTAACTTGTTCCTAGCATAAACAAATTTCCAACGAAACAACATAAACGCAAAGCACTGCTTTGTAAACTAAATCACATGTGTGACACTAGCCCAATTAGGAATACAGGAAAACTGAAAAGTGATATAATGCACTGTACAACACAGGAACAAGTTTCGAACGAAAGAACAGAAAAGCAAAGCACTACTTTTAAATGTAATTACATGTGTGTCGCTCGCTCAATTAGGAATACAGGAAAACTGAAAAGTGTTATCTCGCACTGTATTGCAAAGAAACTAGTTTCCATCGAACGGACAGAAATGCAAAGCACAACTTTGAAAACTAATTCAGATACATGTCGCCCGTTCAATTATTATAACAGGAAAACTGAAAAGTGATATATCGAAACTGTAAGGCAAAGAAACAAGTTTTCTTTGAAAGAACAGAAACGAAAAGCACAACTTTGTAAACTAATTCACATACGTGTCACCTGTTCAATTATTATAACAGGAAAACTGAAAAGTGATATAACCCTAACACTAACCCTAACCCCCTAACCATAACCCTAACCCTAATCCTAAACTCTAACTCAAACCCTAACCCTAAACCTAGCCCTACCCTAACCCTAATCCTAACCGTAATACTAACCCTAACCCTAACCCCTAACCTCACCCTAACCCTAATCCTAACCCCCTAACCCTGACCCTAACGCTAACCCTAACCGTACCTTAACCCTAACCCTAACCCTAACCCTGACTTGTTCCTAACAGGAACTAGTTTCCAAAGAAAGAACATAAACACAAAGCACTACTTTGTAAACTAAATCACATGTGTGTCGCTCGCTCAATTAGGAATACAGGAAAACTGAAAAGTGATATAACGAAACTGTACGGCAAAAAAACATGTTTCAATCGAAAGAACAGAAACGCAAAGCATAACTTTGTAAACTCATTCAATTACGTGTCGCCTGTTCAATTATTATAACAGGAAAACTGAAAAGTGATATATCACACTGTACAGCATAGAAACAAGTTTCCAAAAGTAGAACAGAAATGCAAAGCACTACTTTGTAAACTACATCACATGTGTATTGCTCTATCAATTAGCCAAACAGGAAAACTGTAAACTTTGTAAACTAATTAACATACGTGTCACCTGTTCAATTATTGTAACAGGAAAACTGAAAAGTGATATAACCCTAACCCTAACCCTAAGCACCTAACCCTAACCCTAACCCTAATCCTAACCCCCCAACCCTAACCCTAACCCTAACACTATCCTAACTCTAAGCCTAACCCTAACCCTAACCCTAACTTGTTCCTAACAGGAACAAGTTTCCAAAGAAAGAAAATAAACGCAAAGCACTACTTTGTACACTAAATCACATGTGTGCCACTCACTCAATTAGGAATACAGGAAAACTGAAAAGTGATATAATGCACTGTACAGCACAGGAACAAGTTTCAAATGAAAGAACACAAAAACAAAGCACTACTTTTATTTTTTAACTTGATGTTTTGTTTTATTTATTTATTTTTTAAATGCAGTTTATTCAGGAACCTTGAACAATCATCTGACTCTGGGGAAAGCCAGCCCACTTTAAATAGCCTCTGGGTAACCAACCTCAGCATGCCACGTGGGCAATGCAGATAGGTCCACATACATGGAAGCAAGCCAGATCCTCAACCTTAGCCAAATGTGGAGTTGTTTGTGACAGAGAGCACTCACCATCGGGAAGGTGTAATGCAGAAACCAGCTCCATCTTTCAGGCGACATTATGCAGCTCTTTACAGTTCCCCTTTGTTTTGGGGCGATCAGGCAAGAGTAGAGGTCTGATCTCTGATATTAGAAATAAATTGGGACTTTGTACTGATGTTCATTTAGGTGTCATCCACCCAAAGAGCATCAGACCCATCCGAAATTTTTTTCTCAGAGGCGGGACCTGGGGCATCAACCTGCATGCAATCAGACATGCTCTTCTTTGGGTCCAAGGCTGCTGACCCTGAGTGCAGTGCTTAGCCTTGCATCCTGAGCGTAACATTTTGGCTTTTTATGGTAGCCAACCATGCTTGGGGAGAATGTCCTGCTTCAATGGCTGTAAAGGCCTGAATGATCATGGCTGCATCACACTGTTGTGAGACTCTAATCTTGCATATATACCACAGGCAAACCAAGGTGACCAACACCAGAAGGCCTGCTAACGCTCCCATGCCTGCCCATTCCTTCAGATGATTCATGGCTGCAGCAATCCATGATGATAATCCTGTGGCTAGTCCTGCATCCACTCTGGTAGAATTTACCATGACAATGGCCACTCTCAGCTGGTCCATCGTAGTATGGAATTCTCCAGTCCAATTACCTAAAATATAGCTTGACAATTGTTTAGACAGATTTGCAGCACAGGGAAAATTCTCATGTTGTATGCTAGTGACACAAAGTCCAGCATACTTTCATTGACAGCCAAGTTGAGCGATTTTCCATAGGGTATCAATTTGCTCCTGCACGAGGTCAAACCTCTGATTGAACACCATCAAACCTCCTTTTAGTTGAGCATTAATTCCTTTTTGTACATCTAAGGCATGAGCTACCTTGGCTAAAAGGTTAATCAGGGTCTGAGCAGTCTGCCCAGTATGACTCATGGCTAATGCTGTGGTGGTGGCTCCAACAGCAGCCAATGAGATGGCAGTAACAATGGCAGCTGTAATTCCAAGATCCCTTTTTTGTCTGAAGAGAGTCATAGCGTGAGGGCATCAACGGGCACAGGCACCCAGCGAGGCATGTGAGTAACCAGCTAGTAAATTTACTAGCATTACAGCATTGGGCAAAAAAGCAAGTATCATTACTACAATCACTTGGCTCTATCTGGCTAATAATGAATAAAAATGGGGGATGTAAATAAACAGGTGTGGGCTTATAGGAAATATTATGAGAAGCCTTAACCCCCTCGGTGGAACATCCTGCATTGGTTCTAGAACTAACCCTAACCCTAACCCTGTTCAATTGTTATAACAGGAAAAGTCAAAAGTGATATATCCCTAACCCTAACCCCTTACCCTATCCCTTACCCTACCCTAACCCTAACCGTAACCCTAATCCTAACCCTAACCCTAACTGGAACAAGTTTCCAACGAAAGAACATAAACGCAAAGCAATCCTTTGTAAACTAAATCACATGTGTGTCACTCGCTCAATTAGGAATACAGGAAAACTGGAAAGTGATATATCGCACTGTACAACATAGGAATAAGTTTTGAACGAAAGAACAGAAAAGCAAAGCAGTACTTTTAAATGGAATCACATGTGTGTCGCTCACTCAATTAGGAATAGAGGAAAACTGAAAAGTGTCATTTCGCACTGTAAGACACAGAAACAAGTTTCCATCGAAAGAACAAAAAAACGCAAAAAGCACAACCTTGTAAACAAATTCACATACTTGTTGCCCATTCAATTATTATAACAGGAAAACTGAAAAGAGATATATCACACTATACAGCACAGAAACAGGTTTCCAACAGAAGAACAGAAACGCAAAGCATTACTTTTTAAACTAAATCACATATGTGTCGCTCGCTCACTTAGGTATACAAGAAAACGGAAAAGCGATATATCGAAATGTAGGGCAAAGAAACAAGTTTCCATCGAACGAACAGAAACGCAAAGCACAACTTTTTAAACTAATTCACATTCGTGTTGCCTGTTCAATTATTATAACAGGAACACTGAAAAGTGATATAACCACAACCATAATCCTGAGCCCCTAACCCTTACCCTAACTCTAACACTAACCACAACCCTAAACCCTAACCCTAACCCTATCCCTACCCTAACCCTAACCCTAACCCTAAACCTAACCCTAACTTGTTCCTAGCATAAACAAATTTCCAACGAAACAACATAAACGCAAAGCACTGCTTTGTAAACTAAATCACATGTGTGACACTAGCCCAATTAGGAATACAGGAAAACTGAAAAGTGATATAATGCACTGTACAACACAGGAACAAGTTTCGAACGAAAGAACAGAAAAGCAAAGCACTACTTTTAAATGTAATTACATGTGTGTCGCTCGCTCAATTAGGAATACAGGAAAACTGAAAAGTGTTATCTCGCACTGTATTGCAAAGAAACTAGTTTCCATCGAACGGACAGAAATGCAAAGCACAACTTTGAAAACTAATTCAGATACATGTCGCCCGTTCAATTATTATAACAGGAAAACTGAAAAGTGATATATCGAAACTGTAAGGCAAAGAAACAAGTTTTCTTTGAAAGAACAGAAACGAAAAGCACAACTTTGTAAACTAATTCACATACGTGTCACCTGTTCAATTATTATAACAGGAAAACTGAAAAGTGATATAACCCTAACACTAACCCTAACCCCCTAACCATAACCCTAACCCTAATCCTAAACTCTAACTCAAACCCTAACCCTAAACCTAGCCCTACCCTAACCCTAATCCTAACCGTAATACTAACCCTAACCCTAACCCCCTAACCCTCACCCTAACCCTAACCCTAACCCCCTAACCCTGACCCTAACGCTAACCCTAACCCTACCTTAACCCTAACCCTAACCCTAACCCTGACTTGTTCCTAACAGGAACTAGTTTCCAAAGAAAGAACATAAACACAAAGCACTACTTTGTAAACTAAATCACATGTGTGTCGCTCGCTCAATTAGGAATACAGGAAAACTGAAAAGTGATATAACGAAACTGTACGGCAAAAAAACAATGTTTCAATCGAAAGAACAGAAACGCAAAGCATAACTTTGTAAACTCATTCAATTACGTGTCGCCTGTTCAATTATTATAACAGGAAAACTGAAAAGTGATATATCACACTGTACAGCATAGAAACAAGTTTCCAAAAGTAGAACAGAAATGCAAAGCACTACTTTGTAAACTACATCACATGTGTATTGCTCTATCAATTAGCCAAACAGGAAAACTGTAAACTTTGTAAACTAATTAACATACGTGTCACCTGTTCAATTATTGTAACAGGAAAACTGAAAAGTGATATAACCCAAACCCTAAACCTAACCCTAACCCTAACCCTAACCCTAACCCTAAGAGTAACCTAACTTGTTCCTAACAGGAACAAGTTTCAAGAAAAGACCATAAATGCAAAGCACTACTTTGTAAACTAAATCACATGTGTCACTCTCTAAATTAGAAATACAGGAAAACTGAAAAGTGATATATCGCACTGTACAGCACAGAATCAAGTTGCCATCGAAAGAACAGAAACACAAAGCACAATTTTGTAAACTAATTCACATACGTGTCGCCCGTTCAATTATTACAACAAGAAAATTGAAAAGTGAAATATCGCACTGTACAACACAGGAACAACTTTCGAACGAAAGAACACAAAAGCAAAGCACTACTTTGTAAGCTAAATCACATGTGTGTCGCTTGCTCAATTAGGAATACAGGAAAACTGAAAAGTGATATATCACAGTGTATGGCACAGAAACAAGTTTCCATGGAAAGAACAGAAACGCAAAGCACAACTTTGTAAACTAATTCACATTCGTGTTGCCCGTTCAATTATTATAACAGGAAAACTGAAAAGTGATATAACCGTAACACTAACCCTAACCATAACCCTAATCCTAACCCCTAACACTAACCCTAACCCTAAACCTAGCCCTACCCTAACCCTAACCTTAACACTAACCCTAACACTAACCCTAACCCTAACCCCTAACCGTAACCCTAACCCTAACACCCTAACACTAACCCTAACCTTAACCCTAACCCTAACCCTAACCCTGACTTGTTCCTAACAGGAACAAGTTTCCTAGGAAAGAACATAAATGAAAAGCACTACTTTGTAAACTAAATCACATGTTTGTTGCTCGCTCAATAAGGACTACAGGAAAACTGAAAAGTTTTATCTCGCACTGTATGTCACAGAAACAAGTTTCCATCGAAAGAACAGAAACGCAAAGCAAAACTTTGTAAACTAATTCACATACGTGTCGCCTGTTCAATTATTATAACTGGAAAACAGAAAAGTGATATATCACACTGTACAGCACAGAAACAAGTTTCCAAAAGAAGAACCGAAAGGGAAAGCACAACTTTGTAAACTAATTCACATATGTGTCGCCTGTTCAATTATTATAACAGGAAAACTGAAAAGTGATATAAGACTAACCCTAACCCTCACAACCTAACCCTATCCCTAACCCTAACCCTAACCCCTAACCCTAATCCTAACCCTAACCCTAACCCTAACTTGTTCCTAACAGGAACAAGTTTCCAAGGAGAGACCATAAACGCAAAGCACTACTTTGTAAACTAAATCACATGTGTGTCACTCGTTAAATTAGAAATACAGGAAAACTGAAAAGTGATATATCGCACTGTACAGCACAGCAACAAGTTAAGAACGAAAGAACAGAAGAACAAATCACTACTTTTAAACGGAATCACATGTGTGTCGCTCGCTCAAATAGGGATACAGGAAAACTGAAATGTGATATATCGCACTGTAAGGCACAGAAAAAAGTTTCCAAAAGAAGCACAGAAATGCAAAGCACTACTTTGTATACTAAATCACATGTGTGTCGCTCTCTCAATTAGTAATACATGAAAACTGAAAAGTGATAAAACTGTACGGCAAAGAAACAATTTTTCATCGAAAGAACAGAAACGCAAAGCACAACTTTGTAAACTAATTCACATACGTGTTGCTTGTTCAATTATTATAACAGGAAAACTGAAAAGTGATATAACCCTAACCATAACCCTAACCCTACCCTAACACTAACCGTAACCCCAACCCTAACCCTAACCTTAACCCTAACCCTAACCCTAACCCTAACCCTAACCCTAACCCTAACCTAACCCTAACCCTAAATTGTTCCTAACAGGAACAAGTTTCCAAGGAAAGACCATAAATGCAAAGGACTACTTTGTAAACTAAATCACATGTGTGTCACTTGCTAAATTAGAAATACAGGATAACTGAAAAGTGATGTATCCCACTGTACAGCACAGGAACAAGTTTAGAACGAAAGAACAGAAGAACAAATCACTACTTTTTTTTTTATTCATCAGTTACATTTTATTAACTCTGTATCCCAGCCGTGTCCCGATCCCTCCTTCCCTCCCAGTCCCTCCCTCCCTCCCTCATCTCCACTGTGCCCATTTCCAAGTCCACTGATAGGGGGGACCTCCTCCCCATTCATCTGATCCTATTTTATCAGGTATCTTCAGGACTGGCTGCAAAGCCCTCCTCTGTGGCCTAACAGGACTTCTCCTCTCCTTCGGGGTGGGGAGACCAAAGAGCCAGTCATTGGGTTCCTGATAGAAATAGTCCTTGTTCCTCACTTTGGGAAACCAATTGGTTACTGAGCTACCACAGGCTACATCTGAGCGGAGGTTCTAGGTTATATCCATACATGGTCCTTGGTTGAATGTCAGTCTCAGAAAAGACCCTGTGCCCAGATATATTTGGTCCTTGTGGAGCTCCTATTGTTTCCCCATCAGAGTAACTCCCCTTCTTTCTTATGATTCCCTGTACTCTGCCAAAGGTTTGGTCATGAGTCTTTGCTTTGAAAACACTGCTAGTTAGAGTCTTTCAGATGCGCTCAGTAGACTCCTGTCATACATTCAATGCACATCCCATCTGTCTTTCTAAACGAGGATTGATCATCTTACCCCATGTCCGCTCAATTGATTATCTTTTTTAGGTGTATAGATTTCATTATGTTTATCATATCTTATAGGTCTATATAAGTGAGTATATCCCATGTTTGTCTTTCTCCTTCTGGGATATTTCACTCAGAATGATCTTTTCTAGATCCCACCATTTGCCTGCAAATTTCATGATTTCCTCCTTTTTGATTGCTGAGTAGTATTCCATTGTGTAGAAATACCACAATTTCTGTACCCATTCCACCGTTGATGGACATCTGGGTTGTTTCCAGGTTCTGGCTATTACAAATAGAGCTGCTATAAACATGGTTGAGCAAGTGCCCTTTTTGTGTACTTGAACAAACTTTGGGTATATACCTAGCAGTGGTATAGCTGGGTCTGTAGGAAGCACTATTCCTATTTGTCTTAGAAAGTGCCAGATAGTTTTCCAGAGTGGTTGTACCAGTTTACATTCCCACCAGCAGTGGAGGAGGGTTCCCCTTTCTCCACAACCTCTCCAGCATGTGTTATCGCTGAGTTTTTCATCTTGGCCATTCTGATGGGTGTAAGGTGATATCTCAGGTCGTTTTGATTTGCATTTCCCTGATGACTAATGAGGATGAGCATTTCTTTAAGTGTTTTTCTGCCATTCGATATTCCTCTGTCGAGAATTCTCTGTTTAGCTCTGTTCCCCATTTTTTAATTGGATTACTTGGATTGCTGCTTTTCAGCTTCTTTAGTTCTTTGTATATACTGGATATTAGTCCTCTGTCAGATAAAGGGTTAGTGAAGATTCTTTCCCAATCTGTAGGCAGTCGTTTTGTTTTGATGACGGTATCCTTTGCTTTACAGAAACTTTTCAGTTCCATGAGGTCCCATTTTTTGATTGTTGCTCTTAGAGCCTGTGCTGTTGGTGTTCTGTTCAGGAAGTTGTCTCCTGTGCCAATGAGTTCTAGGCTGTTACCCACCTTTTTTTCCAATTGATTTAGGGTATCTGGTTTTATGTTGAGGTCCTTGATCCACTTTGACTTTAGTTTTGTGCAGGGTGATAAATATGGGTCTATTTTCATTTTTCTGCATGTAGACATCCAGTTGGTCCAGCACCATTTGTTGAAGATGCTGTCTGTGTTCCATTGAATGGATTTGACTTCTTTGTCAAATATCGAGTATTCATAGGTGTGTGGATCTATTTCTGTGTCTTCTATGCGGTTCCATTGATCCTCCTTTTTGTTTCTATGCCTATACCATGCAGTTTTTATTACTGTTGCCCTGTAGTACAGCTTGAGATAAGGAATGGAGATACCTCCAGATGATCTGTTGTTGTACAGGATCGTTTTGGAGATTCTGGGTTTTTTGTTTCTCCATATGAAGCTGAGAATCTTTTTTTCGAGGTCTGTAAAGAATTGAGTTGGTATTTTGATGGGAATTCAATTGAATCTGTGGATTGCTTTTGGCAGTATGGCCGTTTTCACAATGTTAACATAAACGCAAAGCACTACTTCGGAAACTAAATCACATGTGTGTCGCTTGCTCAATTAGGAATACAGGAAAACTGAAATGTGATACATCGCACTGTATAGAACAGGTACAAGTTTCCAACGAAAGAACAGAAAAGCAAAGCACTACTTTTAAACGGAATCACATGGGTGTAGCTTACTCAATAAGGAATACAGGATAACTTCAAAGTGTTATCTCACACTGTATGGCACAGAAACAAGTTTTCATCGAAAGAATAGAAAAGCAAAGCACAACTTTGTAAACTAATTCACATATGTGTCGCCAGTTCAATTATTATAACAGGAAAACTGAAAAGTGATATAACGAACTGTACAGCACAGGAACAAGATTCCAACAGAAGAACAGAAACGCAAACCACTACTTTGTAAACTAAATCACATGTGTGTCGCTTGCTCAATTAGGAATACAGGAAAACTGAAAAGTGATATATTGAACGGCAAAGAAAAAAGTTTTCAATGAAAGAACAGAAACACAAAGGACAACATTGTAAACTAATTCACATATGTGTCGCCTTTCCATTATTGTAACAGGAAAACTGAAAAGTGATATAACCCTAACCCTAACCCTAACGCTAACCCTAACCCTACCCTAACGCTAACCCTAACCCTGAACCTAACCCCCTAACCCTAAACCTAACTGTAACAATAACCCCTAACAATAGCCCTCTAAACCTAACCCTAACCCTAACCCTAACACTAAACCTAACCCTAAACCTAACCCTAACTTGTTCCTAACAGGAACAAGTTTTCAACAAAAGAACATAAATCACACTTGTGTCTCTGGTCAATTAGGAATACAGGAAAACTGAAAAGTGATATATCGCACTGTACTGCAGAGAAACAAGTTTCCAACTGAAGAACAGAAACGCAAAGCTCTACTTTGTAAACTAAATCAAATGTGTGTGGCTTGCTCAATTAGGAATACAGGAAAACTGAAAAGTGATATACTGCAATCTACATCACAGTAACAAATTTCCAACAAAAGAACAGGAAAGCAAAGCACTACTTTGTAAAGGGAATCACATGTGTGTCGCTCTCTCAATTAGGAATACAGGAAAACTGAAAAGTGTTATCTTGCACTGTATGGCACAGAAACAAGTTTCCATCGAAAGAACAGAATCGCAAAGCACAACTTTGTAAAGTAATTCACATATGTGTCACCTGTTCAATTATTATAAAAGGAAAACTGAAAAGTGATATATCGCAATGTACAGCACAGAAACAAGTTTGCAACAGAAGAACAGAAAGGCAAACCACTACATTGTAAACTAAATCACATGTATTTTGCTCGCTCAATTAGGAATACAGGAAAACTGAAAAGTGGTATACCGCACTCTACAGCACAGGAACAAGTTTCCAAAGAAAGAACAAAAAAGCAAAGCCCTACTTTTAAACGAAATCACATGTTTGTCGCTCGCTCACTTAGGAATACAGGAAAACTAAAAATTCTATCTCGCACTGTATGGCATAGAAACAAGTTTCCATCGAAAGAACAGAAATGCAAAGCACAACTTTGTAAACTAATTCACATACGTGTCGCCCGTTCAATTATTATAACAGGAAAACTGAAAAGTGAGATATCGAACTGGACAACAAAGAAACAAGTTTTCATCGAAAGAACAGAAATGCAAAGCACAACTTTGTAAACTAATTCATATACGTGTTGCCAGTTCAATTATTTTAACAGGAAAACTGAAAAGTGATAGAACCCTAACCCTTACCATATCCATAACCCTAACACCCTAACCCTAACCCTAACCTTAACCCTAACCCTAACCCTAGCCCTAAAAACCTAACCCTAACCCTAACCCTAAACCTGAAAATACCCTAACCCAAACACTATCCCAATCCCTAAACCTAACTTGTTCCTAACAGGAACAAGTTTCCAATGAAAGAACAGAAACGCAAAGCACAACTTTGTAAACTAATTCACATACATGTCTCCTGTTCAATTATTAAAACAGGAAAACTGAAACGTGATATAACCCTAACCCTAACCCTAACCCCCTATCCCTAACCTGAACCCCCTAACCCTAACCCTAACCACAACCCTAACCCTAACCCTAACCCTAGACCTAACCCTAACACTAACTTGTTCCTAACAGGAACAAGTTTCCAACAAAAGATAATAAACGCAAAGCACTACTTTGTAAACTAAATCACAAGTGTGTCGCTCGCACATTTAGAAATACAGGAAAACTGAAATGTGATATATTGCACTGTACATCACAGGAACAAGTTTCGAACGAAAGAACAGAAACGGAAAGCACTATTTCTAAACTAAATCACATGTGTGTCGTTCGCTCAATTAGGAATACAGGAAAACTGAAAAGTGATATATCGCACTTTACAGCACAGGAACAAGTTTCCAACGAAATAACAGAAAAGAAAAGCACTACTTTGTAAAGAGAATCACGTGGTTGTAGCTCGCTCAATTTGGAATACAGGAAAACTGAAAAGTGTTATCTCCCACTGTACAGCACAGAAACAAGTTTCCATCCAAAGAAAAGAAACGCAAAGCACAACTTTGTAAACTGATTCACATATGTGTCACCTGTTCAATTATTATAACAGGAAAACTGAAAAGTGATATATCGCACTGTACAACACAGGAACAAATTTTGAACTTAAGAACAGAAAAAGAAATCACTACTTTGTAAACTAAATCACATGTGTGTCGCTCGCACAATTATGAATATAGGAAAACTTAGAATTGATATATCGCACTTTACAGCACAGGAACAAGTTTCCAACAAAATAACAGAAACACAAAGCAAAACTTTGTAAATTAATTCACATACGTGTCACCTGTTCAATTATTATAACAGGAAAACTGAAAAGTGATATAACGAACTGTACAGCACAGGAACAAGATTCCAACAGAAGAACAGAAACACAAACCACTTCTTTGTAAACTAAATCACATGTGTGTCGCTTGCTCAATTAGGAATACAGGAAAACTGAAAAGTGATATATCGCACTGTACTGCAGAGAAACAAGTTTCCAACTGAAGAACAGAAACGCAAAGCTCTACTTTGTAAACTAAATCAAATGTGTGTGGCTTGCTCAATTAGGAATACAGGAAAACTGAAAAGTGATATACTGCACTCTACATCACAGGAACAAGTTTCCAACAAAAGAACAGGAAAGCAAAGCACTACTTTGTAAAGGGAATCACATGTGTGTCGCTCTCTCAATTAGGAATACAGGAAAACTGAAAAGTGTTATCTTGCACTGTATGGCACAGAAACAAGTTTCCATCGAAAGAACAGAATCGCAAAGCACAACTTTGTAAAGTAATTCACATATGTGTCACCTGTTCAATTATTATAAAAGGAAAACTGAAAAGTGATATATCACTCTGTACAGCACAGAAACCAGTTTCCAACTGAAGAACAGAAACGCAAAGCTCTACTTTGTAAACTAAATCACATGTGTGTGGTTCGCTCAATTAGGAATACAGGAAAACGGAAAAGTGATATATCGCACTGTACAGCACAGAAACAAGTTTGCAACAGAAGAACAGAAAGGCAAACCACTACATTGTAAACTAAATCACATATGTGTCACTCGCTCAATTAGGAATACAGGAAAACTGAAAAGTGATATACCGCACTCTACAGCACAGGAACAAGTTTCCAAAGAAAGAACAAAAAAGCAAAGCCCTACTTTTAAACGAAATCACATGTTTGTCGCTCGCTCAATTAGGAATACAGGAAAACTAAAAATTCTATCTCGCACTGTATGGCATAGAAACAATTTTCCATCAAAAGAACAGAAATGCAAAGCACAACTTTGTAAACTAATTCACATACGTGTCGCCCGTTCAATTATTATAACAGGAAAACTGAAAAGTGAGATATCGAACTGGACAGCAAAGAAACAAGTTTTCATCGAAAGAACAGAAATGCAAAGCACAACTTTGTAAACTAATTCATATACGTGTTGCCAGTTCAATTATTTTAACAGGAAAACTGAAAAGTGATAGAACCCTAACCCTAACCATATCCATAACCCTAACGCCCTAACCCTAACCCTAACCCTAACCCTAGCCTTAAAACCTAACCCTAACCGTAACCCTAAACCTGATAATACGCTAACCCAAACACTATCCCAATCCCTAAACCTAACTTGTTCCTAACAGGAACAAGTTTCCAATGAAAGAACAGAAACGCAAAGCACAACTTTGTAAACTAATTCACATACATGTCTCCTGTTCAATTATTAAAACAGGAAAACTGAAACGTGATATAACCCTAACCCTAACCCTAACTCCCTATCCCTAACCTGAACCCCCTAACCCTAACCCTAACCACAACCCTAACCCTAACCCTAACCCTAGACCTAACCCTAACACTAACTTGTTCCTAACAGGAACAAGTTTCCAACAAAAGATAATAAACGCAAAGCACTACTTTGTAAACTAAATCACAAGTGTGTCGCTCGCTCATTTAGAAATACAGGAAAACTGAAATGTGATATATTGCACTGTACAGCACAGGAACAAGTTTCGAACGAAAGAACAGAAACGGAAAGCACTATTTCTAAACTAAATCACATGTGTGTCATTCGCTCAATTAGGAATACAGGAAAACTGAAAAGTGATATATCGCACTTTACAGCACAGGAACAAGTTTCCAAGGGAAGAACAGAAAAGCAAAGCAATACTTTGTAAACTAAATCACATGTGTGTCGCTCGCTCAATTAGGAATACAGGAAAAATGAAAAGTGATATATCGCACTTTAAAGCACAGGAACAAGTTTCCAACGAAAGAACAGAAAAGAAAAGCAGTACTTTGTATAGAGAATCACGTGGTTGTAGCTCGCTCAATTTGGAATACAGGAAAACTGAAAAGTGTTATCTCCCATTGTACAGCACAGAAACAAGTTTCCATCCAAAGAACAGAAACGCAAAGCACAACTTTGTAAACTGATTCACATATGTGTCACCCATTCAATTATTATAACAGGAAAACTGAAAAGTGATATATCACACTGTACAACACAGGAACAAATTTTGAACTTAAGAACAGAAAAGGAAATCACTACTTTGTAAACTAAATCACATGTGTGTCGCTCGCACAATTATGAATATAGGAAAACTGAGAATTGATATATCACACTTTACAGCACAGGAACAAGTTTCCAACAAAATAACAGAAACGCAAAGCAAAACTTTGTAAACTAATTCACATACGTGTCACCTGTTCAATTATTATAACAGGAAAACTAAAAAGTGATATAACCCTAAACCTAACCCTAAGCCCCTAACTGTAACCCTAACCAGAACCCTAACCCTAACCCTAACCCCTAACCCTAACCCTATCCCTAACCCCAACCCTAACCCTAACCCTAACCCTACCCCTAACCCTAACCCTAACCCTAACCTAACCTTCAAACTAACCCTAAATCGTTCCTAACAGGAACAAGTTTCCAACGAAAGAACATAAACGCAAAGCACTACTTTGTAAACTAAATCACATGTGTGTTGCTCGCTCAATTAGGAATACAGGAAAACTGAAAAGTGATATATTGAAATGTACGGCAAAGAAGCAAGTTTACATCGAAAGAACAGAAACACAAAGCACAACTCTGTAAAGTAATTCACATACGTGTCACCTGTTCAAATATTATAACAAGAAAACTGAAAAGTGATATAACCCTAACCCTAACCCTAACCCTAAACCCAACCTAACCTTCAACCTAACCCTAACTTGTTCCTAACAGGAACAAGTTCCCAACGAAAGAACATAAACGCAAAGCACTACTCTGTAAACTTAATCACATGTGTGTCACTCGCTCATTTAAGAATACAGGAAAACAGAAAAGTTATATGTCGCACTGTACAGCACAGAAACAAGTTTCGAAATAAAGAACAGAAAAGCAAAGCACTACTTTGTAAACTGAATCACATGTGTGTTGCTCGCTCAATTAGGAATACAGGAAAACTGAAAAGAGATATATCGAACTGTTCGCAAAAACAAGTTTTTTGAAACAAAATCACATCTGTGTCATCCGTTCAATTAGGAATACAGGAAAACTGAAAAGTGATATCTCGTACTGCACCTCACAGAAACAAGTTTCCAAAGAAAGAACAGAAATTTAAAGCACAACTTTGTAATCTAAGTAAGATGTTTATAGCCCTCTTAATTAGGAATACAGGAAAAATGAAAAGTGATATCTCCCACTTTAGAGCACAGAAAGAAGTTTCCAATAAAAGAATAGAAACGAAAAGCACAACTTTGGAAACTAAATCACATGTGGGTCACCCGTTGAATTAGGAATACAGGAAAACTAAAAAGTGATATCTCCCACTGTAGTGAACAGAAACAAGTTTCCAATGAAAGAAAAGAAATATAAAGCATAACTTTGCAAACTAAGTAACATGTGTGTCATCGGTTCAAATAGGAATACAGGAAAACTGAAAAGTGATGTCTCCCACTGTAGTGCACAGAAACAAGTTTCCCCCAATAGAATAGAAAGGAAAGTCACAAATTTGTAAACTAAATCACATTTGGGTCGCCCGCTAAATTAGGAATACAGGAAAATTGAAAAGTGATATCTCCCATTTTAGAGCACAGAAAGAAGTTTCCAATGAAAGAACATAAACACAAAACAGAGATTTGGAAAGTAAATCACATCTGTGTCATCCATTCAATTAGAAATACAGGAAAACTGAAAAGTGATATCTCTCACTGTACCTCACAGAAACAAGTTTCCAATGAAAGAAAAGAAATATAAAGCACAACTTTGCAAACTAAGTAACATGTGTTTCATACATTCAATTAGGAATACAGGAAAACTGAAAATTGATATCTCCCACTGTAGTGCACAGAAACAAGTTTCCACCAAAAGAATAGAAAGGAAAGTCACAACTTTGTAAACAAAATCACATTTGTGTCAACCGTTCAATTAGGAATACAGGAAAACTGAAAAGAGATATCTGCACTGTAGTTCACAGAAACAAGTTTCCAACAAAAGAATAGAAAGGCAAAGCAAAACTTTTTAAACAAAATCAAATTAGTGTTGCCCGCTAAATTAGGAATACAGGAAAACTGAAAAGTGATATCTCCCATTTTAGAGCACAGAAAGAAGTTTCCATCGAAAATACAGAAATGTAAAGCACAACTTTGTAAACTAAGTAACATGTGTGTCAACCATTCAATTAGGAATACAGGAAAACTGAAGAGTGATATCTTGCAGTGTAGCACACAGATATAAGTTTCCAATGAAAGAAGAGAAATGTAAAGTACAAATTTGTAAACTAAGTAACATGTGTGTTGCCAGCTCAATTAGGATAACAGGAAAACTGAAAAGTGATATCTGGCACTGTACCACACAGAAACAAGTTTCCAATGAAAGAACAGAAATGTAAAGCACAGCTTTGTAATCTAAGTAAGATGTGTATAGCCCTTTCAATTAGGAATACAGGAAAAATGAAAAGTGATATCTCCCATTTTAGAGCACAGAAAGAAGTTTCCAATAAAAGAACAGAAACGAAAAGCACAACTTTGGAAACTAAATCACATGTGTGTCACCCATTGAATTAGGAATACAGGAAAACTGAAAAGTGATATCTCGCATTGTACCTCAGAGAAACAAGTTTCCAATGAAAGAAAAGAAATATAAAGCACAACTTTGCAAACTAAGTAACCCGTGTGTCATACGTTCAATTAGGAATACAGGAAAACTGAAAAGTGATATCTCCCACTTTAGAGCACAGAAAGAAGTTTACAATGAAAGAACATAAACACAAAGCACAACTTTGTAAACTAAATCACATTTGTTTCGCCCGCTCAATTAGGAATACAGGAAAACATAAAAGTGATATCTCCCACTTTAGAGCACAGAAAGAAGTTCCCAATGAAAGAACATAAACACAGAGCAGAGCTTTGGAAAATAAATCACATCTGTGTCGCCCGTTCAATTAGGTATACAGGAAAACTGAAAAGTGATATCTGGCACTGTACCCCACAGAAACAAGTTTCCAATGAAAGAACAGAAATGTAAAGCACAACTTTGTAATCTAAGTAAGATGTGTATAGCCCTCTCAATTAGGAATACAGGAAAACTGAAAAGTGATATCTCCCACTTGAGAGCACAGAAACAAGTTTCCAACAAAATAATAGAAAGTCAAATCACAACTTTGTAAACTAAATCACATGTGTGTCACCCTTTCAATTAAGATTACAGGAAAACTGAAAAGTAATATCTCACACTGTTACTCACAAAAATCAGATTCCAAAGAAAGAACAGAAATGTAAAGCACAACTTTGTAAACTCAGTAACATGTGTGTTGCCTGCACAATTAGGAATACAGAAAAACTGAAAAGTGATATCTCCCACTGTAGTGCACAGAAACAATTTTCCAACGAAAGAAGACAAAAGCAAAGCACTACTTTTAAACGGAATCACATGTGTGTCGCTCGCTCAATTAGGAATACAGGAAAACTGAAAAGTGTTACCTCGCACTGTAGGGCACAGAAACAAGTTTCCATCAAAAGAACAGAAACGCAAACACAACGTTGAAAACTAATTCACATACGTGATGCCTGTTCAATTATTATAACAGGAAAACTGAAAGGTGATATAAACCTAACCCTAACCCTAACCCCGTAACCCTAACCCTAAACCTAACACTAACCCTAACCCTAACCCTAACCCCTAACCCTAACCCTAACCATAACACTAACCCTAATCCTAACCTTAACCCTAACCCTAAACCTAACCCTAACCCTAACCCTACCCTAACACTAACCCTAACCCTAACCCTAAACCTAACCCTAATCCTAACCCTAACCCTAACTTGTTCCTAACAGGAACAAGTTTCCAAGGAAAGAACATAAACGAAAAGCACTACTTTGTAAACTAAATCGTATATGTGTCACTCGCTCAATTAGGAATACAGGAAAACTGAAAAGTGATATAACACACTGTACAGCACAGGAATAAGTTTCGAACGAAAGAACAAAAAAGCAAAGCTCAACTTTGTAAACTAATGCACATATGTGTCCCCCGGTTCAATTATTATAACAGGAAAACTGAAAAGTGATATAACCCTAACACAAACGCCATAAACCTAACCCTAACGCTAACCTTAACCCCTAACACTAACCCTAACCCTAACTCTAACCCTACCCTAACCCTAAACCTAAACCTAACCCGAAACCTAATCCTAACTTGTTCCTAACACAAGTTTCCAAGGAAAGAACATAAACGCAAAGCACGACTTTGTAAACTAAATCACATGTGTGTGGCTCGCTCAGTTAGGAATACAGGAAAACTGAAAAGTAATATATCGCATTGTACAGCACAGGAACAAGTTTCGAATGAAAGAACAGAGAAGCAAAGCACTACTTTGTAGACTAAATCACATGTGTGTCACTCGCACAATTATTAATACAGGAAAACTGAAAAGTGATATATCGCACCATACAGCACATGAACAAGTTTCCAACAAAAGAACAGAAAAGCAAGGCACTACTTTTAAATGGAATCACATGTGTGTCGCTCGCTCAATTAGGAATACAGGAAAACTGAAAAGTGTTATCTCGCACTGTACAGCACAGAAACAAGTTGCCATCGAACGAACAGAAAGGCAAAGTACAACTTTGTAAACTAATTCACATACGTGTTGCCCTTTCAATTATTATAACAGAAAAACTAAAAAGTGATATATAACAATGTATGGCAGAGAAACAAGTTTCCAACAGAAGAACAGGAAAGCAAAGCACGACTTTTAAACGGAATCACATGTGTGTTGCTCGCTCAATTAGTAATACAGGAAAACTGAAAAGTGTTATCTCGCACTGTATGGCAAAGAAACAAGTTTCCATCGAAGGAACAGAAACACAAAGCACAACTTTGTAAACTAATTCACATAAGTGTCACTTGTTCAATTAGTATAACAGAAAAACTGAAAAGTGATATAACCCTATCCCTAACCTTAACCCTAACCCTGTAACCCTAACCCTAACTGTAACACTAACCATAACCTTTAACCGTAACCGTAACCATAACCCTAACCCTAACCCTACTCTAACCCTAACCCTAAATGTAACCCTCACCCTAACCCTAACTTTGTCCTAACAGGAACAAGTTTCCAACGAAAGAACATAAACACAAAGCACTACTTTGGAAACTAAATCACATGTGTGTCACTCACACATTTAGGATACAGGAAAACTATAAAGTGATATAACGCTCTATACAGGACAGGATCAAGTTTCGAAAGAAAGAACAGAAAAGCAAAGCACTACTTTTAAACGGAATCACATGTGTGTCGCTTGCTCAATTAGGAATACAGGAAAACTGAAAATTGTTATCTCGCACTGTATGGCACAGAAACAAGTTTCCATCGAAGGAACAGAAACGCAAAGCACAACTTTGTAAAATAAATCTCATGTGTGTCGCTAGCTCAATTAGGAATACAGGAAAACTGAAAAGTGATATATTGAACTGTATGGCAAAGAAACAAGTTTTCATCGGAAGAACAGAAACACAAAGCACAACTTTATAAACTAATTCACATACGTGTCGCCTTTTCAATTATTATAACAGGAAAACTGAAAAGTGATATAACCCTAACCCTAACCATAAAACTAACCCCCAAACGCTAACTCTAACCCTAACCCTAAACCCCTATCCCTAACCCTAACCTTAACCCTAACCCCTAACCCTAACCCTAACACCAAACCTTACCTCTAACCCTAACAGTAACCATAATCCTAACCCTAACCCTAACCCTAACCCTAACCGTAACCCTAACTTAACCCTAACCCTAACCCTAACCCTAAACCTAACCTCAACCCTAATCCTAACTTGGTCCTAACATTAACAAGTTTCCAAAGAAAGGACATAAACACAAAGCACTACTTTGTAAACTGAATCACATGTGTGTCACTCGCTCAATTAGGAATACAGGAAAACATAAGTGTGATATAACGCACTGTACAGCACAGGAACAAGTTTCCAACAGAAGAACAGAAAAGCAAAGCACTGCTTTGTAAAATAAATTACATGTGTGTCGCTCGCTCAATTAGGAATTCAGGAAAACTGAAGAGTGTTTTCATCAATAGTAGAGAAACGCAAAGCCCAACTTGGTAAACTATTTCACATAAGTGTCCTATTAAAACAGGAAAAATGAAAAGTGATAATTCCCTAACCATAACCCTAATCGTAACCCTAAACCTAACCCTAACCCTAACCCAAACCCTAACCCTAACCCTAACCCTAACCCTAACGCTAACTTGTTCCTAACTGGAACAAGTTTCCAACTAAAGAACATAAACGCAAAGCACTAATTTGTAAACTAAATCTCATGTGAGCCACTCTCTCAATTAGGAATACAGTAAAACTGAAAAGAGATATAACACACTGTACAGCAAAGGAACAAGTTTCAAACAAAAGAACAGAAAAGCAAAGGACTACTTTTAAACGGAATCACATGTGTCACGCTCGCCCAATTAGGAATACAGGAAAAGTGAAAAGTGTTATCTCGCACTTTACGCCACAGAAAGATGTTTCCATCGAAAGAACAGAAACGAAAAGCACAACTTTGTAAACTAATTCACATATGTGTCGCCGGTTCAATTATTATAACAGGAAAACGAAAAAATGATATATCGAACTGTACAGCACAGGAACCTGCTTCCATCGAAAGAAAAGAAACGAAAAGCACAACTTTGTAAACGAATTCACATACGTGTCGCCTGTTCAATTATTATAACAGGAAAACTGAAAAGTGATATATCACACTATACAGCACAGAAATAAGTTTCCAACAGAAGAACAGAAAAGCAAAGCACTACTTTTAAACGGAATCACATGAGTGTCGCTCGCTCAATTAGGCATACAGGAAAACTGAAAAGTGTTTTCTCGCACTTTATGGCACAGAAACAAGTTTCCATCGAAAGAACAGAAACGCAAAGCACAACTTTGTAAACTAATTCACATACGTGTCGCCCGTTCAATTATTATAACAGAAAAACTAAGAAGTGGTATAACCCTAACACTAACCCTAACCCTAACCCTAACCCCCTAAACCTAACCCTAACCCTACCCCTAACGATAGCCCTATCCCTAACCCTAACCCTAACCCTAAGCCCCTAACTCTAACCCTAACCTTAACCCTAACAAGTTTCCAACGAAAGAACATAAACGCAAAGCACTACTTTGTAAACTAAATCACATGTCTGCCACTCTCTCAATTAGGAATACAGGAAAACTTAAAAGTGATATATCTAAAAGGAACCTTGATGGTGTTCAATCAGAGGATTGACCTCATGCAGGAGGAAATTGATACCCTATGGCAAAACACTCCACTCGGGTGTCAATGAAAATATGCTGGACTTGGAGTCACTAGCATATAACATGAGAATTTTTCCTGTGCTGCAAATCTGTCTAAACAATTGTCGAGCTATATTTTAGGTAATTGGACTGGAGAATTTGATACTACGATGGAGCAGCTGAGAGTGGCCATTGTCACAGTAAATTCTACCAGAGTGGACACAGGACTAGCCACAGGATTATCATCATGGATTGCTGCAGCCATGAATCATCTGAAGGAATGGGCGGGCATGGGAGCGTTAGCAGGCCTTCTGGTGTTGGTCTCCTTGGTTTGCCTGCGGTATATATGCAAGATTAGAGTCTCACAACAGTGTGATGCAGCCATGATCATTCAGGCCTTTACAACCATTGAAGCAGGACATTCTCCCCAAGCATGGTTGGATACCATAAAAAGCTAAAATATTACGCTCAGGATGCGAGGCGAAGCACTGCACTCAGGGTCAGCCGCTTTGGACCCACAGAAGAGCATGTCTGATTGCATGCGGGTTGATGCCCCAGGTCCTGCCTCTGAGAAAAAGTTATCGGACGGGTCTGATGCTCTTTGGGTGGATGACACCTAAATGAACATCGGTACAAAGTCCCAATTTATTTCTAACATCAGAGAGCAGACCTCTACTCTTGCCTGATGCGTCGAAAACAAAAAGGGGGAACTGTAGAGAGCTGCGGAATGCTATGCCTTAAAGATGGAGCTGGATTCCGCCTTCCACCTTCCCGATGGTGAGTGCTCTCTGTCACGAACAGTTCCACATTTGGCTAAGGCTGAGGATCGGGCTTGCTACCATGTATGTGGATCTATCTGCTTTGCCCAAGCGCCATGCCTGGGCTGGATGCCCAGAGGCTATTTAAGCTGAGGGCTGGCTTTCCCCAGGGTCAGATGATTGTTCAAGGATCCTGAATAAACTGCATTGAAAAAAAAAAGAAACAATAGGTATTAAACCTAAAAAAAAAATAAATAAATAAAAAGAAAATTTTAAAAATACAAAAAAAAAAGTGATATAACACACTGTATAGCACAGGAACAATTTTCGAACGAAAGAACAGAAAAGCAAAGCACTACTTTAAAACAGAATCACATGTGTGTCACTCGCTCAATTAGGTATACAGGAAAACTGACAAGTGTTATCTCCAACTTTCTATCAGAGAAACAAGTTTTCATCGAAAGAAGAGAAATGCAAAGCACAACTTTTTAAACTAATTCACATACGTGTCGCCCGTTCAATTATTATAACAGGAAAACTGAAAAGTGATATATCGAAATGTACAGCACGGGAACCTGCTTCCATCAAAAGAACAGAAACGAAAAGCACAACTTTGCAAACTAATTCACATACATGTCACTCGTTCAAATATTATAACAGGAAAACTGAAAAGTGATATATCACACTGTACAGCACAGAAACAATTTTTCAACAGAAGAACAGAAACGCAAAGCACTACTTTGTAAACTAATTCACATTCGTGTTGCCTGTTCAATTATTATAACAGGAAAACTGAAATGTGATATAACACTAACCCTACACCTAACCCTAAACCTAACCCTAACCCTAACCCTAAGCCCCTAACCCTAACCCTAATCCTAACCCTAACCATAACCCTAACTTGTTCCTAACAGGAAAGCACAACTTTGTAAACAAATTCACATACGTGTCGTCCGATCAATTATTATAACAGGAAAACTGAAAAGTGATATATCACACTGTACAGCACAGAATCAAGTTTCCAACAAAGAACAGAAAAGCAAAGCACTACTTTGTAAACTAAATCACATGTGTGTCGCTCGCTCAATTAGGAATACAAGAAAACTGACAAGCAATAAATCAAAATGTAAAGCAAAGAAACAAGTTTTCATCGAAAAGAACGGAAACGCACAGCACAACTTTTTAAACTAATTCACATTCGTTTCGCCCGCTCAATTATTATAACAAGAAAACTGAAAAGTGATATAACCCTAACCCTAACCCTAAGCCCTAACCCTAACCCTAACCCTAACCCTTACTCTAACCCTAATCCTAAGCCCCTAACTGTAACCTAACCTAACCATAACCACACTTGTTCCTAAAAGGAACATGTTTCAAGGATAGAACATAAACGCAAAGCAATACTTTGTGAACTAAATCACATGTGTGCCACTCTCTAAATTAGGAATACAGGAAAACTGAAAAGAGATATAACGCTACTGTACAGCACAGGAACAAGGCCCCGAAAGAACAGGAAAGGAAAGCACTACTTTTAAACGGAATCACATGTGTGTTACTCTCTCAATTAGGAATACAGGAAAACTGAAAAGTGTTATCTCCCTCTATGGCACAGAAACAAGTTTCCATCGAAAGAACAGAAACGAAAAGCACAACTTTGTAAACTAATTCACATACGTGTCACGAGTTCAATTATTTTAACAGGAAAACTGAAAAGTGATTTATTGAACTGTATAGCAGAGGAACCTACTTTCATCGAAAGAACAGAAAGGAAAAGAACAACTTTGTAAACTAATTCACATATGTGTCGCGCGTTCAATTATTATAACAGGAAAACTGAAAAGTAATATATCACACTATACAGCACAGAAACATTTTTCCAACAGAAAAACAGAAACGCACAGCACAACTTTGTAAACTAATTTAAATTCGTGTCTCCTGTTCAATTATTATAACATGAAAACGGAAAGTGATATAACGATCACCCTAACCCTAATCCCCAACCCTAACCCTAACCACAACCCTAACCCTAACCCTAACCCTAACTCTAAACCTAACCCTGATCCTAACACTAACTTGTTCCTAACAGGAACAAGTTTCGAACGAAAGAACAGGAAAGGAAAGCAATACTTTTAAACGGAATCACATGTGTGTTGCTCGCTCAATTAGGAATAGAGGAAAACTGAAAATAGATATAACGCACTGTACAGCACAGGAACAAGTTATGAACTAAAGAACAGGAAAGGAAAGCAATACTTTTAAACGGAATCACATGTGTGTTACTCCCTCAATTAGGAATACAGGAAAACTGAAAAGTGTTATCTCGCACTCTATGGCACAGAAACAAGTTTCCATCGAAAGAACAGAAACGAAAAGCACAACTTTGTAAACTAATTCACATATGTGTCGCGCGTTCAATTATTTTAACAGGAAAACTGAAAAGTGATATATCGAACTGTATAGCAGAGGAACCTACTTTCATCGAAAGAACAGAAAGGAAAAGAACAACTTTGTAAACTAATTCACATATGTGTCGCGCGTTCAATTATTATAACAGGAAAACTGAAAAGTAATATATCACACTATACAGCACAGAAACATTTTTCCAACAGAAAAACAGAAACGCACAGCACAACTTTGTAAACTAATTTAAATTCGTGTCTCCTGTTCAATTATTATAACATGAAAACGGAAAGTGATATAACGATCACCCTAACCCTAATCCCTTAACCCTAACCCTAACCGTCACCCTAACCCTAACCCTAACCCTAACTCTAAACCTAACCCTGATCCTAACACTAACTTGTTCCTAACAGGAACAAGTTTCGAACGAAAGAACAGGAAAGGAAAGCAATACTTTTAAACGGAATCACATGTGTGTTGCTCGCTCAATTAGGAATACAGGAAAACTGAAAATAGATATAACGCACTGTACAGCACAGGAACAAGTTATGAACTAAAGAACAGGAAAGGAAAGCACTACTTTTAAACGGAATCACATGTGTGTTACTCCCTCAATTAGGAATACAGGAAAACTGAAAAGTGTTATACAGAAACAAGTTTCCATCTAAACGAAAAGCAAACCTGTAAACTAACACATATGTGCCCTAATTATTTTAACAGGAAAACTGAAAAGTGATAATCGAACTAACCCTAAACCTAAAGAACAGAAAGGAAAGAACAACTAAACTAATTCACATATGTTCCTTATTATAACAGGAAAACAAAAGGAATATCCATCGAAGCACAGAAAATAACAGAAGAAAAGAAACTACACAACTTTGTAAACTAAATCACATGTTCAATTATTATAACATCAATTAGGAATACAGGAAAACTGAATTATTTTAAACAAGGAAAACAGAAAAACAAAGCAAAGTGGAATCACATGTGTGTCGCCGCTCAATTAGGAATACAGGAAAACTGAAAATAGATATAACGAGTAACCCAGAGAAACAAGATTCCATTGAAAGAAGAGAAACGCAGCACAACTTTGTAAACTAAATCACCTACGTGTTACCCTCAATTATTATAACAGGAAAACTGAAAAGTGATATATCGAACTGTACAGCAAAGAACAGAAAGAACAGAAAAGAAAAGCACAACTTTGTAAACTAATTCACATATGTGTCACTCTGCTCAATTATTATAACAGGAAAACTGAAAAGTGATATATCAACTGTATAGCACAGAACAGAACAGAAATGAAAAGAACAACTTTGTAAACTAAATCACATATGTGTCGCGCGTTCAATTATTATAACAGGAAAACTCAAAAGTGATATATCACAATATACAGACAAACATTTTTCCAACAGAAGAACAGAAACTCACAGCACAACTTTGTAAACTAATTCACATTTGTGTCTCCTGTTCAATTTTATAACATGAAAACGGAAAGTGATATAACGATAACCCTAACCCTAAGCCCTTAACCCTAACCCTAACCCTAACCCTAACCCTAACCCTAACCCTAACTCTAAACCTAACCCTGATCCTAACCCTAACTTGTTCCTAACAGGAACAAGTTTCAACGAAAGAACAGGAAAAACGAAAGCACTACTTTTAAACGGAATCACATGTGTTGCTCGCTCAATTAGGAATACAGGAAAACTGAAAAGCGATTTATCGAAATGTAAAGCAAAGAAAACAAGTTTTCATCAAAAGAACAGAAACGCAAAGCACAACTTTGTAAACTAATTCACATTTGTTTCGTCTGCTCAATTATTATAACAAGAAAACTGAAAAGTGATATAAACCTAACCCTAACTCTAAGCCCCTAACCTTAACCCTAACCCTAACCCTAACCCTAACCCTAACCCTAATCCTAACCCTAAACTAACCCTAACTTGTTCCTCACAGGAACAGGTTCCCAACGAAAAGAAAATAAATGAAAAGCACTACTTTGTAAACTAAATCACATGTGTGCCACTCGCTCAATTAGGAATACAGGAAAACTGAAAAGAGATATAATGCACTGTACAGCACAGGAACAAGTTTCAAAAACGAAAGAACAGAAAAACAAAGCAATACTTTTAAAGGGAATCACATGTGTGTCGCTTGCTCAATTATGAATACAGGAAAACTGAAAAGTGTTATCTCGCACTGTACGGCAGAGAAACAAGATTCCATCGAAAGAAGAGAAACGCAAAGCACAACTTTGTAAACTAAATCACCTGTGTGTCACCTGCTCAATTATTATAACAGGAAAACTGAAAAGTGATATATCGAACTGTACAGCACAGGAGCAAGTTTCCATTGAAAGAACAGAAACGCAAAGCACAACTTTTTGTAAACTAAGTCACATACGCTTTACTGGTTCAATTATTATAACAGGAAAACTGAAAAGTGATATATCACACTGTAAAGCACAGAATCAAGTTTCCAACAGAAGAACAGAAATGCAAAGCACTACTTTGTAAACTAAATCACATGTGTGTCACTCACTTAATTAGGAATACAGTTTTCATCAAAGAACGGAAACGCAAAGCACAACTTTGTAAACTAATTCACATTTGTGTCACCTGCTCAATTATTATAACAAGAAAACTGAAAAGTGATATAACCCTAACCCTAACCCTAACCCTAACCCTAAGCCCCGAACCCTAACCCTAACCCTAACCCTAACCCTAACCCTAACCTAACCAACCGAAAATTGTAAAGTAACCCTAACCCTGTAAGCCTAACCCTAACGCTAACCCTAACTTGTTCCAAGGAATGAATATAAACGCAAAAGCAATACTTTGTAAACTAAATCACATGTGTGCCACTACTCAATTAGGAATACAGGAAAACTGAAAAAGTGATATAATGCACTGTAAAGCACAGGAACAATTTTCGAACAAAAGAACAGAAAAGCAAAGCTCTACTTTTAAACGGGATCACATGTTTGTCGCTTGCTCAATTAGGAATACAGGAAAATTGTAAAATTTTATCTCGCAGTTTAACCCTAACCCTAACCCTGACGCTATCTTGTTTCCAACGAAGAACATAAAACGCAAAGCACTACTTTGTAAACTAAATCACATGTGTGCCACTCACTCAATTAGGAATACAGGAAAACTTAAAAGTGATATAACGACTGTACAGCACAGGAACAAGTATTGAAATCAAAACAGAAAAGCAAAGCACTACTTTTAAATGGAAATTTGCACTACTTTTAAACACATGTGTGTTGCTTGCTCAATGAGGAATACAGGAAAACTGAAAGGTGTTATCTCAACCCTAACCCTAACAGTTCCTAACAGAAACTAGTTTCCAAAAGTAGAACAGAAATGCAAAGCTCTACTTTGTAAACTAAATCACATGTGTCACTCACTCAATTAGGAATACAGGAAACTGAAAAGCAATAAATCAAAATGTAAAGCAAAGAAATAAGTTTTCATCGAAAGAACGGAATCGCAAAGCACAACTTTGTAAACTAATTCACATTCGTGGTCGCCTGTTCAATTATTATAACAGGAAAATTGAAAAGTGAAATCCTAAACCCTAACCCTAACCCTAAGCCCCTAACCCTAACCCTAACCCTAAGCCCTAACCCTAACCATAACCTAACTTGTTCCTAACAGTTCCTAACAGGAACAAGTTTCCAACGAAGAACATAAACGCAAAGCACTACTTTGTAAACTAAATCACATGTGTGCCACTCGCTCAATTAGGAATACAGGAAAACTGAAAAGTGATATAACGCTCACTGTAAAGCTCAGGAACAATTTTCAACAAAAGAACAGAAAAGCAAAGCTCTGCTTTTAAACGGAATCACATGTTTGTCGCCGCTCAATTAGGAATACAGGAAAATTGTAAAGTTTTATCTCGCCACTGTAACCCTAACCCTAAACCTAAAAAGGTTATATCTTGTTTCCAACGAAAGAATATAAAACGAAAACAAAGCAATACTTTGTAAACTAAATCACATGTGTGCCACTACCTCAATTAGGAATACAGGAAAACTTAAAATTGATATAACACACTGTACAGCACAGGAACAAGTATCCAAAGAAAAACAGAAAAGCAAAGCACTACTTTTAAATGGAATCACATGGTTGTTGCTTGCTCAATTAGGCATAACAGGAAAACTGAAAAGTGTTATATCATACTTTACAGCACAGAAACAAGTTTCCAAAAGAAGAACAGAAATGCAAAGCTCTACTTTGTAAACAAAATCACATGTGTGTCACCACTCAATTAGGAATACAGGGAAACTGAAAAGCTATAAATCAAATGTAAGGCAAAGAAACAAGTTTGCATCGAAAGAACGGAAACGCACAGCACAACTTTGTAAACTAATTCACATTTGTGTCGCTTGTTCAATTATTATAAAAGGAAAATTGAAAAGTGATATAACCCTAATCATAACCCTAACCCTAACCCTAAGCCCCTAACCCTAACCCTACCATAACCATAAGCCTAACCCTAACCCTAACCTAACCCTAACTTGTTCCTAACAGGAAGATGTTTCCAACGAAAGAACATAAACGCAAAAGCAGTACTTTGTAAACTAAATCACATGTGTGTCGCTCACTCAATTAGGAATACAGGGAAACTGAAAAGAGATATATCAAAATGTAAGGCAAAGAAACAAGTTTTCATCGAAAAGAACAGCAAAGGAAAGCACAACTTTGCAAACTAATTCACATTCGTGTTGCCTGTTCAATTATTATAACAGGAAAACTGAAAAGTGATATAACCCAAATCCTAAACAGAAGCCCCAATTCTAAAAACAGTAACCCTAACCCTAACCCTAACCCTAACCATAACACTAACCCTAGCCCTAACTTGTTCCTAACAGGAACAACTTTTCATCGAAAGAACAGAAACGCAAAGCACAAGTTTGTAAACTAATTCACATACGTGTCGCCTGTTCAATTATTATAACATGAAAACTGAAAAGTGATATAACCACTATACCACAACTCTAAGCCCCTAACCCTAACACTAACCCTAACCCTTACCCTACCCTAACCCTAACCTAATCCCTAACCCTAACCCTAACCCTATTCCTAACCCTAACTTGTTCCTAACACAAGTTTCCAATGAAAGAACATAAACGCAAAGCACTACTTTGTAAACTAAATCACACCCTGCCACCTAACCTCAATTAGGATTACAGGAAAACTAAAAAGGGTTATAACGCACTGGACAGCACAGAAACAAGTTTCGATCGAAAGAACAGAAACGCAAAGCACAAATTTGTCAACTAATTCACATATGTGTCACCCGTTCCATTATTAAAACGGGAAAACTGAAAAGTGATATACCAACTGTATAGCACAGAAACAAGTTTCCATTGAAAGAACAGAAACGAAAAGCACAACTTTGTAAAGTAATTCACATACGTGTGGCCCGTTCAATTATTATAACAGGAAAACTGAAAAGTGATATATCATACTATACAGCACAGAAACAAGTTTCCAACAGAAGAACAGAAACGCAAAGCATTACTTTGTAAACTAAATCACATGTGTTTCGCTCACACAATTAGGAATACAGGGAAACTGAAAAGCGATAAATCGAAATGTACGGCAAGGAAACAAGTTTTCATTGAAAGAAGAGAAACGCAAAGCACAACTTTGTAAACTAATTCACATTCGTGTCGCCTGTTCAATGACTATAACCGGAAAACTGAATAGTGATATAACCCTAATCATAACCCTAAGCTGTCTAACCCTAAACGAAACTAAACCCTAACCTAACTTACCCTAACCCTAACCCTAAGCCCTAACTCTAACCCTAACCCTAAAGTGATATAACGCACTTGTTCCTAACAGGAACATGTTTACAAGGATAGAACATAAACGCAAAGCACTACTTTTTAAACTAAATCACATGTGTGCCACTTGCTAAATTAGGAATACAGGAAAACTGAAAAGAGATATAAAGCACTGTACAGCACAGGAACAAGTTTCCAAAAAGAACAGGAAAGGAAAGCACTACTTTTAAACGGAATCACATGTGTGTCACTTCCCTCAATTAGGAATACAGGAAAACTGGAAAAGTGTTATCTCAAACTGTATGGCACAGAAACAAGTTTCCATCGAAAAGAACAGAAACGCAAAGCACAACTTTGTAAACTAATTCACATACGAAATCAATGATTCAATTATTTTAACAGGAAAACTGAAAAGTGATATATCGAACTGTATAGCCACAGGAACCTACTTTCATTGAAAGAACAGAAAGGAAAAGAACAACTTTGTAAACTAATTCACATGTGTGTCGGCACTCAATTATTATAATAGGAAAACTGAAAAGTGATATATCACACTGTACAGCACAGAAACAATTTTCCAACAGAAGAACAGAAACGCACAGCACAACTTTGTAAAATAATTCACATTCGTGTTTCCTTTTCAATTATTATAACATGAAAACTGAAAAGTGATATAACGATCACCCTAACCCTAAGCCCCTAACCCTAGCCCTCACCCTCACCCTAACCCTAACCCTAACCCTAACTCTAAACCTAACCCTAATCCTAACTCTAACTTGTTCCTAACAGGAAGAAGTTTCCAACGAAAGAACAGGAAAGGAAAGCAATACTTTTAAACGGAATCACATGTGTGTCGCTCGTCAATTAGGAATACAGGAAAACTGAAAAGTGATATATCAAAACTGTACAGCAAAGAAACAAGTTTTCAACGAAAAACAGAAACAAAAGCACAACTTTTGTAATGGAATCACATTCGTGCTTACAGTCGCCTGCTCAATTATTATAACAAGAAAACTAAAAAGAAGATATAACAACTTTGTAAAACGAATTTAACCCTCGCCCCTTCAACCATAACAGGAAAACTGAAAAGTGTTCCTAACTGAAACAGGAACAAGTTTCAACGAAAAGAACATAAACGCAAAGCACAACTTTGTAAACTAAATCACATGTTGCCACTACTCAATTAGGAATACAGGAAAACTGAAAAGAAATATAACACACTGTAAAGCACAGAAACAAGTTTCCAACAAAAGAAGAGAAAAGCAAAGCTTTGCTTTGTAAACGAATCACATGTTTGTCGCCACTCAATTAGGAATACAGGAAAATTGTAAAGTGAAATCTCGATAAATCTAACCCTAACACTAAAAGAAGTTTCCAACGAAAGAATAGAAACACAAAGCACTATTTTGTAAACTAAATCACATGTGTGCCACTCGCTCATTTAGGAATACAGGAAAATTGAAAAGAGATATAACGCACTGTACAGCACAGGAACAAGTTTTGAACGCAAGAACAGAAAAGCAAAGCACTACTTGTAAACGGAATCACATGTGTGTTGCTCGCTCAATTAGGAACACAGGAAAACTGAAAAGTGTTATCTTGTACTCTGTGGCACAGAAACGAGTTTCCATCGAAAGAACAGAAACGAAAAGCACAACTTTGTAAACTAATTCACATATGTGTTGCCCGTTCAATTATTATAGCAGGAAAACTGAAAAGTGATATACCGAACTGTATAGCACAGGAACCTGCTTCCATTGAAAGAACAGAAACGAAAAGCACAACTTTGTAAACTAATTCACATACGTGTGGCCTGTTCAATTATTGTAACAGGAAAACTGAAAAGTGATATATCACACTATACAGCACAGAAACAAGTTTCCAACAGAAGAACAGAAACGCAAAGCACTACTTTGTAAACTAAATCACATGTGTGTCGCTCACACAATTAGGAATACAGGGAAACTGAAAAGCGATAAATCGAAATGTACGGCAAGGAAACAAGATTTCATTGAAAAAAGAGAAACGCAAAGCACAAATTTGTAAACTAATTCACATTCCTTTCGCCTGTTCACTGACTATAACCGGAAAACTGTATAGTGATATAACCCTAATCCTAACCCTAAGCCCCTAACCCTAACGCTAACCCTAACCCTTACAGTAACCCTAAACCTAAGCCCCTCACTCTAACCCTATCCCTAACAATAACCCTAAACCTAAAACTAACCCTAACCTTAGCACCTAACCCTAACCCTAACCCTAAGCCTAACCCTAACCTTAACCTTAACTTGTTCCAAATATGAACAAGTTTCAAACGAAAGAACAGAAACGCAGAGCACTACGGAATCTGGATTTTATATAATTATAATTTATATAATTATAATTATTATAACAGGAAAACTGAAAAGTGATATAACACTAATCCTTACCGTAAGCCCCTAACCCTAATCCTACCCCTAACCCTAACCCTAATCCTAAGCCCCTAAACCTAACCCTAACCCTAAACCTAAAACTAACCCTAACCCAAGCACCTAATCCCAACCCTAACCCTAAACCTAACTTTAACCCTAACCCTAACCCTAACCCTAACTTGTTCCTAACAGGAACAAGTTTCCTACGAAAACATAAACACAAAGCACTATTTGTAAACTAAATCACATGTGTGCCACTCGCTCAATTAGGAATACAGGAAAACTTAAAAGTGATATAACGCACTGTACAGCACAGGAACAAGTATCGAAAGAAAAACAGAAAAGCAAAGCACTACTTTAAATGGAATCACATGTGTGTCGCTTGCTCATTTAGGCATACAGGAAAACTGAAAAGTGTTATCTCGCACTTTACGGCACAGAAACAAGTTTCAATCGAAAGAAGAGAAACACAAAGCACAACTTCGTGAAATAATTCACATACATGTTGCCCGTTCAAATATTATAACAGGAAAAGTGAAAAGTGATATATCACACTGTACAGCACAGAAACAAGTTTCCAAAAGAAGAACAGAAATGCAAAGCACTACTTTGTAAACTAAATCACATGTGTGTTGCTCACCAATTAGGAATACAGGGAAACTGAAAAGCGATAAATCGAAATGTACGGCAAGGAAACAAGTTTTCATTGAAAGAACAGAAAAGGAAAGAACAACTTTGTAAACTAATTCACATTCGTGTTGCCTGTTCAATTATTATAAAATGAAAACTTAAAAGTGATATAAACCTCACCCTAACCCCAAGCCCCTAAACCTAACCCTAACCCTAACCCTAAACCTAAAACTAACCCTCACCCTAAGCACCTAACCCTAACCCTAACACTAAGCTAACAACCTTAACCCTAACTTGTTCCAAACATGAACAAGTTTCAAACCAGAAAGGCAAAGCACTACTTTGTAAACAAATCATGTGTGCAAGTTCAATTAGGAATACAGGAAAAAACTGAAAAGAATAACGCAAAGCACAGGAACAAGTTTGTACAAAAGAACAGAAGATCAAAGCACTACTTTTAAACGCACATGTGTGTCTCAATTAGGAATACAGGAAAACTGAAAAGTGTTATCCCGCACTTTATGGCACAGAAACAAGTTTCACCAAAGAAGAGAAACGCAAAAGCACAACTTTCTAAACTAATTCACCTTACCTGTCGGCCGCTCAATTATTATAACAGGAAAACTGAAAAGTGATATATCGATCTTTATAGCACAGGAAACAAGTTTCCATCGAAAGAACAGAAACGCAATGCACAACTTTGTAAACTAATTCATATACGTGTCGTCCGTTCAATTATTATAACAGGAAAACTGAAAAGTGATATATCACACTATACAGCACAGAAACAAGTTTCCAACGAAAGAACATAAACGCAAAGCACTACTTTGAAACTAAATCACATGTGTGCCACTTCCATCATTTAGGAATACAGGAAAACTGAAAATTGATATATCACACTGTACGCCCCAGAAACAAGTTTCCAACAGAAGAACAGAAAAGCAAAGCACTACTTTTGAACGGAATTACATGTTTTTCGCCTCCTCTATTAGGAATAGAGGAAACGGAAAAGTGTTATCTCAAGACAGTAAGGCACACACGAACACATTGTACAGCACAGGAACAAGTTTCAATGAAAGAACAGGAAAGCAATGCACTACTTTTAAATAGAATCACATGTGTGTCACTTGCTCAATTAGGAATACAGGAAAACTGAAAAAGCGATATATCAAAATGTAAGGCAAACAAACAAGTTTTCATCGAAAGAAGAAAACGCAAAGCACAACTTTGTAAACTAATTCACATTCGTGTTGCCTGTACAATTACTATAACAGGAAAACTGAAAAGTGATATCATCCTAACCCTAACCCTAAGCCCTAACGAACACTAACACTAACCTCAAACCCTAACCTCACCCTAACCTCACGCTAACCCTACCCTAACCCTAACCCTAACCCTAACCATAACCCTAACCCTAACACTAACTGTAACCCTAACCCTAATTTTTCAAACCAGAACAAGTTTAAAAGGAAAGAACATAAAGTCAAAGCAGTACTTTTAAACTAAATCACATGTGTGCCACTACCAATTAGGAATACGGGAAAACTGAAAAGTGATATTACGACTGTACAGCACAGGAACAAGTTTAGCACAAAAGAATCAAAAGCAAAGCACTACTTTAAACGGAATCACATGTGTGTCACTCGCTCAATTAGGAATACAGGAAAACTGAAAAGTTTTATGTCGCACTGTATGGAACACAAACAAGTTTCCATCGAAAGAACAGAAACGCAAAGCATACCTTTCTAAACTAATTCACATAATGACAGTTTGCTCAAATATTATAACAGGAAAATGAAAAATGATATATCACACTGTACAGCACAGAAACAAGTTTCCAACAGAAGAACAAAAACGCAACGCGCTACTTTGTAACCTAAATCACATGTGTGTCGCTCGCTCAATTAGGAATACAGGAAAACTGAAAAGCGACATATCGAAATGTAATGCAAAGAAACAAGTTTTCATCGAAGGACAGAAATACAAAGCACAACTTTGTAAACCATTCACGACGTGTTGTCTGCTCAATTATTATAACAGGAAAACTGAAAAGTGATATATGGAACTGGACAGCACAAGAACCTGTTTCCATCAAAAGAACAGAAACGCAAAGGACAAATTTGTAAACTTATTCACATAAGTGTCGCCTGTTCAATTATTATAACAGGAAAACTAAAAAGTGATATATCACACTGCACAGCACAGAAACAAGTTTCAAGAGAAGAACAGAAACGCAAAGCATTACTTTAAAACTAAATCACATGTGTGTTGCTTTCAATTAGGAATACAGGGAAACTGAAAAGCCCTTGCTAAATCAAAATGTATGGCAAAGAATCAAGTTTTCATCGAAAGAACCGAAACGCAAAGCACAACTTTGTAAACTAATTCACAATTGTGTCGACAGTTTATTTATTATAACAGGAAAACTGAAAAGTGATATAACCCTAACCCTAACCATAAGCCCTTAACACAAAAACCTAACCCTAACCCTAATCTTAACCCTAACCCTAACCCTAAGCCCCTAACCCTAACTCCTAACCCTAACATGTTCCTAATAGGAACAAGTTTCAAGAAAGAATATCAACGCAAAGCACTACTTTTGTAAAACTAAATCACATGTGTGTTGCTCACTAAATTAGGAATACAGCAAAAACTGAAAAACGATATATCGAAATGTATGGCAAAGAAACAAGTTTTCATGAAAAAATAGAAACACAAAGCACAACTTTTTTAACTAATTCACATTCAGACGCCTGTTCAATTATTATAACAGTAAAACTGAAAAAATATATATCAAACTGTACTGCACAGAAACATGTTTCCATCGAAAAGAACAGAAACGCAAAGAACAACTTTGTATAGCAATTCAAATACGTGTTGCCTGCTCAATTATTATAACATTAAAACTGAAAAGTGATATATCAAACTATACAGCACAGGAACAAGTTTCAATGAAAGAACAGGAAAGCAATGCACTACTTTTAAATAGAATCACATGTGTGTCACTCACTCAATTAGGAATACAGGAAAACTGCAAAGCTATATATCGAAATGTACGCAAAGAAAGAAGTTCTGATCGAAAAGAACAGAAATGCAAAGCACAACTTTGTAAACTAATTCACATTCATGTTGCCTGTTCAATCATTATAACAGGAAAACTGAAAAATGATATATCCAACAGTACAGCACAGGAACAAGGTTCCATCCAAAGAACAGAAACGCAGCACAACTTTTAAAACTAATTCACATAATGTAAGTTGCCCATTCAATTAATATAACAGGAAAACTGAAAAGTGATATATCACACTGTACAGCACAGAAAACAAGTTTCCAACAGAAGAACAGAAACGCAAAAAGCACTACTTTGTAAACTAAATCACAGGTTTGTCGCCAGCTAATTAGGAATACAGGAAACTGAAAAAGTTTGTATATATCGAAAAGTATGGCAAAGAAACAAGTATTCATCAAAAGAACAGAAACGGGAAAGCAAAACTTTGTAAACTAATTCAAATTTGTGTTGCCTGTTCAATTATTATAACAGGAAAACTGAAATGTGATATAACCCAACCAGAACCCTAAGCCCCTAACCCTAACCTAACCCAAACCCTAACACTAACACCTAACCCTAACCCTAACCCCTTACCCTAACCCTACCCTAACCCTAACCCTAACCCCTAACCCTAACCCTAACCATAACCCTAACCCTAACTTGTTCCTAACAGGAACAAGTTTCCAACTTAAGAACATAAACGCAAAAGCACTACTTTGTAAACTAAATCACATGTGTGCCATTCACTCAGTTAGGAATACAGGAAAACTGAAAAGTGATATATCACACTGTACAGCCCAGAAACAAGTTTCCAACAGAAGAACAGAAAAGCAAAAGCACTACGCTTAAACGGAATCACATGTGTTTCTCGCCAATTAGGAATAGTGGAAAACGGAAAAGTGTTATCTCAAGACTGTATGGCACACAAACAAGTTTCCATCGAAAGAACAGAAACGCAAAGCATAACTTTGTAAACTAATTCACATACGTGTTGCCTGCTCCATTATTATTACAGGAAAACTGCAAAATGATATATCACACTGTACAGCACAGAAACAAGTTTCCAACAGAAGAACAGAAATGCAAAGCACTACTTTGTAAACTAAATCACATGTGTGTCGCCAAAAATTAGTAATACAGGAAAACTGAAAAAAGATATATCGTGATTGTACAGCACAGGAAGAAGTTTCCATCAGAAGAACAGAAACGGATAGCACTACTTTGTAAAAAATCACTTGTATGCCACTTGCTCAATTAGGGAATATAGGAAAACTGAAAAGCGATATATCGAAATGTACAGCAAAGAAACAAGTTTTCATCAAAAGAACAGAAACGCAAAGCACAACATTGTAAACTAATTCACATTTGAGTCGCCTGTTCAATTATTATAACAGGAAAACTGAAAAGTGATAAAACCTAACCCTAACCCTAAGCCCCTAACCCTAACACTAACCCTAACCTTAACCCCTAACCCTAACATTAACCCTAACTTGTTCCTAACAGGAACAAGTTTCCAACGAAAGAACATAAATTCAAAGCACTACTTTGTAAACTAAATCACATGTGTGTAACAACTCCGCCAATTATGAATCCATGAAACCTGAAAAGTGATATAACGACTGTACAGCACAGGAACAAGTTTCAATGAAAGTACAGAAAACAAAGCGCTACATTTAAACGGAATCACATATGTCGCCGCTTCAATTAGGAATACAGGAAAACTGAATAGTGTTACCTCGGACTTGTAAGGCACAGAAAGAAGTTTCATCGAAAGAACAGAAACGCAAAGCACAACTTTGTAAACTAATTCACATACGTGTTGTCCATTCAATTATTATAAATAGTCAAACTGAAAAGTGATACATCACACTGTACAGCACAGAAACAAGTTTCCAACAGAAGAAGAGGAACTCAAATCACTACTTTGTAAACTAAATCACATGTGTGTCGCTAGCTCAATTAAGAATACAGGAAAAAACTGAAGAGCGATATATTCAAATGTACAGCAAAGAAACAAGTTTACATTGTTGTTATTTAAACATGTGCATTTATAGACCCTACAAACACGTAGGACACATATACGTTGTTTAAAACAAGAATTTGAATTTAACCTTAAAACATACCCAATTATTTTTTTATCATATCAACCAGTTAAGACCAGTTGAAAAACAATTGCATAATGGCCATATATTTAAACAGACAGACTCAGCTGCAATTCTAAACATTACAGTAAGTACAGTTTTGTTTTTTTTTTTTTTCTAAATTACTGTTTGATCGGTAAGTTGCAAGCCCTAGGTGGGAGGAGGGAAGAGAGAGCAAGAGGGAGTGGTGAGCTCTTGCTGCTTACTTCCCTGCTAAGCTGGCATGAAGGCAAGGGGGAGGAGTTTTTCCTCACTCTCATCAGCCAGAGCAGCTTCTATCATGGAGCAGCAGCTATGGTGCCAATCCCGCCTAGCCATGTCTAAGGACTTTCATCCAGCAAGCCCATGAGCCTTGCCTACCCCTTGGCTCCCTTTGTGAGCTCTAATGTAGCTTACCTCCCACGCAGGTCCTGAACCTGCTTCCTGGCTGGGCCTCTCCCTCCCCCCCTGTTCCTTTGCTGTAAAGTTAAACTTTTGGGAGTAGTGACAGTTTGTCCCATTTTTTCAAATACATAAAAACACTTATCACACTTACTATAAAGACTAGACAGACAGAACACAACACAAGCCGCACGGGCACGAGATAAGACACAAAAAACTGAAAGCAAAATTCAGATGGAGACTGTGTCAGAGGTCCGGTTCCTCTGTCTCCCCCAGATGAAACACGAGTTTTCGAACAGGGGCGAGGCCCCAAGAAGTCCGGAAGTTGGCTCGTGCTTCCAGACAGACGAGAGCCGAGAAATCGCTCTCTCCCACTCTGATGGGATCCGTGAAAACAGCTCCCCTACAGAACACTCCTGAGATGTCTCCCAGGAGCCACGGAAAGAAAGTCCGATTCAAACTCCTTTAGATTCCTGAAATACAGATGACTTGGGCCAAGCCTCAGACCACAGGGGAGACTTGAACCCCTGGAAGCAGACACACACAAAAC
>JAEOAE010001664.1:0-53610 GCA_036365155.1 Meriones psammophilus | reverse complement strand
AACGTGTATTTATCAATTCATGAATCAGAATGAAAACAGACCAGATTGGTGGGTGTAAAATTTGGGTCAGGTAGCTTGATGAAGTGAATGTTGAATTTCGAATTAAGGGACTGTTCTATGCCCATATGCACAATCCTCATTGACACAGTTCTTTCAGTTCAAATTTGAGACACAGGCTATTGGCTAAAGATTTGTCAGGTTACAGGTCTCAGCAGCTAATATTGTACACAGGGACAGCATCAAACAGTATCTTATTAATGGCTTTCCCTCTACAAGAAAATGGTGTTTTTCAAAGTCAGTTTGACTCTGTTTTTTTTTTTTTTTCAACTCTGAGGTTGATTACAAATAAAGAGGGACTTGTGTAAGAATTGAGTTCACTGACCTACTTTGAAGCTGGTGTTGTCACAACACAGAAAGGGAGGGGAGGAGGAAGATGGCAATGAGTCAGGTAATCAAGTTTAGATGGTCAGTAAAAGTGAAAAGTGTACACCTAGGCCTGAGAGTTTGCTGAACTTGTTTCTGGAAAGAAAATTTCTACACTTACACTAGTTCAAACACACAGAAGATCTGGACAAAGTGGTGTGGTAGTGCCTAACAGGAATGCTTTCTTCTCCCCCATTTGAAAATGCACAACCTGAAGAGAGAAAAGTTGTGAGTAATACTTGGTGTGTTTTATTACATACTTGAATTTCTGAAGAATATTGGACCATAAAGCCATTTTCAACTTTTTAAAAAAATTTTGAGATTATAATGAAATCATTGCATCCTTCTCATTTCTTCTACTCTTACATCTCAAATGCTGAGATGAATCGTTAAGGAGGCTACTTAACAATCAAAGCAGACGTGGCTGTCAGGTTCTCCCAGCATCCCTCAGTCATTACCTGTTACAAGGTATGAGTGTCAAACACAGATCTCTAGTCCAGAGTTGAGCTGCTCTCTTCCCAACAGTCCTTCCTTTTTGTATTCTAACCGTTTTGATTACCTGGTCTTTTTCATTTATTATTTATCCTCCTGGCCCTTTGTTCTGGCTCTCCACTTACTTCTCTCCTCTCGTCTCACATAGCTCAGGGTCATGTCAACTTTAGACTGTCCCAGATGTCCCTGTGTCTGACTATGTTCTCTCCTCTATCTATAATAAACTTTCTACTCCAACATTCCTAAGTACAGACATATCCTTTTTGTTTTATTTCTCATTTTCATTGATCTCCCATTAACTACTCCTTGCTTTCAAATTCATGGCCATTTGTTTCTTTTATGGTTGTTACCGTTTGGTATTGACTGAAGTTTGGCTGAAGGACTTTAACCATGAGGTAGAGATGACTGCACTGGACACTGATCATGTAATGGGATATGCAACATACATGACCTGTATCTTGGAAGATGAGCAGGTGCCCTGGGAAAGTGGAAGATTGTATTTTAAAACATTTCCAAGATGAGGATGTTGCAGGATATTTGATCCCAGTGTGATACCTCAGATTGTGAACTGTAAAAACCATTGCTCTGTTTGGTGTGGTTGAGCCCTAACACAAACCTTAATTCCAAGAACTTTCTGTTTATTGTAAACAGGTGATTATGGTATGGTTCCCTCATCCCTAGAACATACCTTTAATTCAAAAGTTCTCTGTGCATAGGATTTAATAATGTTAACCCTAGGTCAAGAGGCAAAGCAAGAAACCAGCTGACAGGGATTAAGGATTAAGTGGAACTTTCAGCTGAAATGTATTTAAGACAGAGTTAAAAAGTGGAAGGAGGTTTAGCTTGGTAGATTTTGGGCTTTTTTTAGCTTTGATCTAGAAAGCCTTTGGCCTTGGGTTCCTTTGGTCTATCCCCCTGAGCTGTCATCTGAGCTGTTGAGATTTTGGAGCTTTTTCCTCTTGGTGAGTAACAGGGTCAGATGGGTGCTTTCTCTGCCTCTCTGCGCTAGCAGGTTTTAAAATTGAGTAATTGTGATTTTCATTCTTTTATAAAAACACTAGTGTTCTGTGTGCCCATAGGGGTTAGGGCAAAGCTAGAATGCCTTTGCTATCAGCATTATTTGATATTTGATCCACTGGTAGAGTAACTACTACTATCCTGAGACTCAGCTCCATTGTTCAAGCTAATGAGGGACTCTGGGCAGGCCTAAAAGTCAGGAGCAACAGTGGGAAGTAGTTTTTGGGTTTGTTCTGTGATTTTCCTCTGATGTAGCTCTAAAGAACTGTGAGAGAGACCAGAGGCCATGTCATGTTGAGTGTGGGGCCATTGTCCCCAGGCCAAGAAGAGCAGGCTGCTGAGATATCTCAGCCTGAATTGCTTTGAATGAGACTGACTGTAGTTCAGGCTGTGGTTCTGTGGTGATCTTGGCAGACCCTTGGCCTCTGACCCTTCCTGAGTTTTGATTGTCCAGAGAAGTGAAGAAAGAAAGTAGAAAGTCGTGGTGCTTATAATATCACTATCTAGTGTGCACACACAGGCATTGATTTTGCAGTGGACAGATTGGAAAACTGAAGGCCTCATTTCTAGAAATGATGAATGTTGTGTTCCACACATGTTTTTTTTTTTTGTAACAAATTTTACAAATAGTTTTGAAACTGGCAGAAAAGAGTTGGTGGTGATCATCCTTCAGTAATAATTGATTATTTGTTTTTGATTTTTTTTTTTTTTTTACTTTGCGTCTACCACCAGGCACAATGGCATGCTTTGGAGAAATTCAATTCCAGGGTACAAAATGAATTTCTGAGATGCAGAATTTTGTCAGGTGTGCTGGTTTTAGGTAAGTGGATAGGGAAGATTCCACATCTTGTGACATAATACATGCATCAGGAAACATATTAAATTATTCTCCAACATTGTTTTGTGTGTGAGTGTTGGCAAGGGCTGGGATGTGCCTGAACCCACAAGGGGATATGAGGCACTGCAAGCCATAGCTTATCTTTATGATCAACTCCATTTTCCACTTCCAGAGCAAAATGGCTCTCTGTAAAGGAGGTTAGTAGTAGATGGAGGGTCAGAAATATAACAGTTTAAGTGTCACTTTGTGTTTGCTTGTAGCAGTTGTGAAATATGTGTTTATTTATTTAATTTGTATTAATTAGAAAATCAAAGGTATCTCTGGTCAGTGCACATTTTTTCATGCTAGAGTTTCCTTAGGTCTTTTCATGTAAACTTGGCTATATTTTAGGCTTATGTTTTTGGCTTTTTCTCACCTCCTCATTCTTTCACAAACACTGTACACATTCTTGATTATTGAACTTTGTGTTAAGTACAGAAGTCACACCATGCCAGAAGATTATGAGATTCATCACAATAGAATCATCCCTATATTTTCTGTTTTCCTCTGTTTCTTACCAGGTGGCTTTTCTGATATGAGATAGAGATTTTGGATTGTTCTTTAGCAATCACATAAAGGCAATTTGCACTTATGTCTGTAGAAGGTAGAAGAGACAACATGAAGGTGAGTGATACCATTTGGCCAGTTTATTCCTTCACTTTTGACATTTTCTTTTGGTGATCTGTCATTTTCTTCATAAGTTTCATGTGTCCAGTGGTCTCCATATTCATTAGTTGGATAATTTTATTCTCCTGAAAGATTAAATCAAAACCCTGCCCCATCCCTAGTTCAGGGTGAGGGTTGTACCTTTTAGGCATATTATATCTTTTATAGAGCAAAATGGTTTTGGAAATAGAAAAGTATAATATCTCAATTAAGTTTAAAAATCTTTGAAAGTTTACAAATATACCTTAAAGTGTATTTATTTCTAGATAATAAAAGGCATTCAATTTGATTTTCAGCCTGCCTTTTAAAAGCAGCTTTTATATAAAATCACTGTAAATCCTATGTGCCTGCCTCTGCCTCCCAGGCCATTTGTAAAAGGCATGTGGCTCCCAAATGCTGGGATTAAGGCTGTGAACCACCAACACCCTGTCACTGTAACTCCTGAATTTAGAAAACTACAAATTAATAGAGAACTGCTTGTCTCTGCTGGGATTAAATGCCTGGTCTATCACCACGCTGCTCAAATATTTTATATTCAGTCCAAATTATTCCAACTCAAACAAGTTTATTCCTTTGAATTTACTTAAAACATTTTAAACCTCTTAACTGTTTTTAATATGAAACAACAAATGTATCTTTCTTTTATTTAAGAAGAAAACTTTAGTCTTTATTAAGTTAGTTTGGACTGAATGACCACACTGTCTGATGAACAGTAGTCTTTATTAAGTTAGTTTGGACTGAATGACCACACTGTCTGATGAACAGATATCTCTGCTTATTCAGGAGATTTCTACTATTCAAATCTAATCATGATCAATTTTGATGGGATCCACCTTTCTTTTCCAGTGGAAACATTCGGTTTTACCAGTGAAGACACAGTTCAGTAGTTTCTCACTGTTTACTCCTTTTAGTTATGTTTACTTTTGTTCTAGAGTATTTAGGAGTGCTGTTAAGTTGCTACTAAGAGATATTTCTGATTATTTTTTTCTGAATGTACTTAGTGCTATGAACTGTCTTCTGGTCAACAATTCCGTTGTGTACTATGAGTTTTGATATGTTGTGTATTCATTTCATTGACTTCTAGAAAGTCTTTAATTTCTTTCTTTATTTCAGTTTTGATCCATTTTTTATTCAATAGAGTGTTGTTCAATTTTTATGAGTTTGTAAGCTTTCTATTGATTTTGTTATTGGTGATGTGCTGCTTTAAACCTTAGTGGTCTGATAGGATGCAGGTTATTGCAAGTTTCTCATATCTTTTGAGACTTCCACTGTTCAAGTATATAATCAATTTTGGAGAATAATATATGAGTTGCTGAGAAGAGGGAACAATCTTTTGTGCTTAGGTGGATGTTCTGTAAACATCATTTGGGTAGTGTTTTGATGTTAGTTATCTGGAGCATTTCTCTGTTCAGTTTGGTCAGAGGGACCTGTCCATTGGTGAGTGATATATTGAAGTCTTCCCCTATCAGTTATGAGGGCCAGGATGTGATGCAATCTGCAGAAGGGTTTTTAATAACTTTGGTTCTCTCTTATGTTTGGAGCATAAATGTTAAGTATTGAAATGTTATATTGCTGGATGTTTTTTTAACATATAAATCCTTTTCCATCTTTTGATTAATTATTTTTTGAAGTCTTTTTGTTTAGATATTACAATTGTTATATGAGCTTGATACTCTTGTCCATTTATTTGGAATATTTTTCCAACTCTTTACCTTGAGATAATGTCTATCTTGATGTGAAACTGTGTTTGATGTACTTAGATGAAGGTTGGATTCTGTTTTATCATCTGTTTTGTGAGCCTGTGTCTTTTTATTGGTGATTTTGGGTCAATGGTATTAGGAGATATCATTGAACAGTGATTGTTATTTTGTGGTGGTGGTGGTTTTAGCACCTTGAGTGGGGCTGTATTTATAGATACATATTATTTAAAATTGACCTTTTATGGAACATCTTATTTTCCCCATTTGCTGATTGAAAGTTTCTGGGCATATTTAGTAATTTGTATTGGCTTCTGCAGTTTTTTAGAGTCAGAAGCACTCTGTCTAAGCATTTTTACTGAGAATACAGGATTAATTCCAATAGATCTGCCTTTTTTTCTTTTTTGGTTGGTTTTTGTTTGTTTTGGTTTTTGTCAGATTGTTTGGTTAGTTTGCTTTGTTTGTTTGTTTCAGTTGCAGCTTTTCATATTCTTTCTTCTGTTCTGTATATTTAGAGTTTTGATTATTCTCTGTTAAGAGGACTTTCTTTCTTGTCCACTGTCTTTGGTATTTTGTATGCTTCTTTGTGCCTTGACAGACATCTTCCTCTTTAGGTTGAGAAATTTTTCTTGTATGATTTTGTTGAAAATATCTTCTGGACCTTTGATCTCATCCTTCTTCATCTAATCTGATTATCAGCATGTTGTGTTGTCATAATGTCCCAGAGTTCCTGGATGTTTCCTGAAAGTCTGTATGTAGACCAGGCTGGTTTTGAACTTACAGCTCTAACTTCAGTCGAGTGTTGGGCTTAAATCTAGGCCAACATGCCTGGCATCAACATCACCATCATTGGCTGCTGAGCATGGAATATAGAGTTTTAAGTATTTATTTTCTTTTGTTTTGTATATGTAAGCATAGGTTATTGTGTTGATCTTCATCAATATCTTGCATTTGAAATTTGGCAGGGAGTATATTTAATTTCTGAGGATGCCATTTATTCATGACACTAACACTATCTGAGCTTTCCAAGTCATTGAATTGTAGGTGTGTGACGCTCTTCTTACCTGTTGTATTTTTTTTATTTTATTTGTTTGTTTTATTCACATTCAATTTATTTTTAATTTAAATTTGTTTTTGTTATTTATTCTCTGACATGAACTTGAGTCTTTGATCACATCCTCCTGGGTGGTGCAGCCTTGCAAGACCACAGAGGAAGATGATGCAGCCATCCTTGATGAGATCTGATAAGCTAGAAGGGAAGGAGTTCCTCCTCAATTAGGAGACTAGAGAAAGGGCATAGGGGCAGATGAAGGAGGGCGGGTGGGACTGGGAGGAGATGGGAGAGGGGGCTATGGCAAGGATACAAAGTGAACACATTGTAATAAATAAATTAATTAAATTAAAAAATAATTTCTTCACTTAACATTCCAATTGTAATCTTCTCCCTTGACTCTTCCTTGTCTCACCATCCATTCTTCTTTCCTCCTTATCCCACTTCCTATATCTCAGATACAGGGAAACCTCCTCTCCTACCATCTGAACCCAGGCTATCAAGTCTCACTAGGACTTCCTGCATCCTCTTCCTCTGTGGCATAGCAATGCCCCCTCCACCAAGGGGAAATGATCAAATAGCATACAACAGAGTCCTTGTCAAAGCCAGCACCTTCTCCCCTTACCATGGATTGAACATGGAGACTGAGCTGCCTATCAGCTACATCTGAGCAGAGGTCTGGTTCCTCTTCATGAATGGTCTTTGGTGGGTCCATCAATCTCTGCAAATCCCCATGGCCCAGATATGTTGTCCTTTTTGGTCTTCTTATGGAGGTCCTGCCAGCTATGGGTCTTTCTATCCCCAAGACTTTCCTATGACCCCCTGTGCTCTGCTCAAAGTTTGGCTGTGAGTCTGAGCATTTGTTTGAACCCTGCTGGGTAGAGACTTTCAGAGGACATGTATGTTAAGCTCTCCTCTGTTCCCTCTCTTTAGTCACTTCTGGTGTCGATTCTATTTGCCCTTTGAATGAGAATTGAGCATCCTTCATAGGGCCCTCCTTTTATTTAGCTCCTTTAGGTCTGTGGATTGTAGTACATTTATCCTGTATTCTGGCTATTATCCACTTACAAAAGATTATATACCATGCATGTCTTTCTGCTTCAGGGTTACCTCACTTAGGATAATCATTTGTAGTTCTATCCACTTGCCTGAAAATTTCATGGTTTCCTATTTTAAATACCTGAGTAGCATTGCATTATTAAATATACCACTATTTCTGTCACCATTGTTCAGTTGAGAGACATGTAGGTTGTTTCACAATTCTGGCTATTTATGAATATAGATGCTATGAACATAGTTGAACAAATGTCTTTGTTAAATGGTGGAGCATCTTTTTGTTATATGCCCAGGAATGGTATAGCTGGGTCTTGAAGTAATACTATTTCCAATTGTCTGAGAAAGTATCAGATTGATTCCTAAAGTGGTTGTATAAGTTGCACTCACACCAGCAATGGAGGAGTGTTCCTCTTCTTCAGATTCTAACTAGCACATGCTGTCATTTCAGGTTTTTTTTTAGCATGATGGGTTTAAGATAGAATGTCAGTGTAGTTTTGATTTGCATTTCCATGATGACTATAGATATTGAGCATTTATTTAAGTGTTTTCCACCATTTGATATTCCTCTGTAGAGAATTCTGTTTAGTTCTGTACCCCAGTTTGAAAGTACATTATTTGGTTTGTTGGAGTTTAATTTATAGAGCTCTTTAGAGAGCTCTCTGTTGTTTGTAGGGTTGGAGAATGTCTTTCTCAGGCTGTAGGTTGTCATTTTGTTCTATTGACAAAGTTCTTTGCTTCATAGAATCTTTTCATTTCATGAGATCCTATTTATTAATTGTTGATTTTAGAGCCAGTGCTCTTGGTATTCTGTTTAGGAAGTTATCTTCTATGCCAATGAGATCAAGGCTCTTTCCCACTTTTTCTTCTAACACATTTAGCATATCTGGTTTTATGTTGGAAGTCTTTGATCAACTTGAACTTTAGTTTAGTGCAGGGTGATAAATACGGGTCTATTTTTGTTTTTCCACATGTGGACTTCCAGTTAGACCAGCACCATTTGTTGAAGATGCTGTCCTTTTTCCATTGCATGGTTTTGGATTCTTTGACAAAAATCAAATGTCCATAGGTGTGTGGATTTTTTATGGGCCTTCACTTTAATTCCATTTATCCACCAGTCTGTTTTTATTCCAGTACCGTGCAGTTTTTATTACTATTGATTTATAGTAGAGCTTGAGAGCAGGGGTGGGGATACCTCCTGAAGATCTGCTATTGTACAGGATTATTTTAGCTATTCTGGAATTTTTATTTTTCCATATAAAACTGAGAATTGTTTTTTCAATGTCCATGGGGAATTGTGTTGATATTTTGATGGGAATTATCATTGAACCTGTAGAATGTTTTTTGGTAAGATGGCAATTTTGACTATGTTGATCCTACTGATCCATGAGCATGAGAGATATTTCTATCTTCTGGTATCTTTTGCAATTTCTTTCTTCAGAGTCTTGAAGTTGTTGTTGTTGTTGTTTTTTCATATAGGTTTTTCACTGGCTTGTGGAGGATAACACCAAAATACGTCAGATTTTTTTTCCTGCCTATTGTGAAGGGTGTTGTTTTCCTAATTCTTTCTCAGTCCATTTGTCTTTTGCATACAGGAGTACAACTGATTTTTTTTTTTTTTGTTAACTTTATATCCAACCACATTGCTGATGTGTTCTTCAATTGTAAGAGTTCCCTACAGTAGAATTTTTGGGCTCACTTTTGTATAGTGTCATATCATTTGTGAAGAGCAATACTTTGACATCTTCCTTATCAATTTGTATCCTCTTGATCTCCTTTAGTTGTCTTATTGCCCTAGATAGGACTTTGACTACTGTATTGAAGAGATTTGGAGAGAGTGTGTGGCCTTGTCTTGTCCCCGAGTTCAGTGGAATTAATTTAACTTTCTTTCCATTTAGTTTGATGTTAGCTATAAGATTGCTGTATATTGTATTTACTATTTTTAGATCTGTGCCTTTGTCCCCAGTCTCTCAAGACTTTAAACAAGAATAACTGTTGGATATTGTCAAATGCTTTTTTGGCTTCTAAGGACATCATCTGGTGCTATTTTTTTTTCAATTTGTTTATATGATGGATTAAGATTCCATATATTGAACAATCCCTGCATGCCTGAGATGAAGCCTACTTGATCATGTTGGATGATATTTTTGGTATGTTCTTGGATTTGATTTGCGATTATTTTCTTGAGTGTTTTGCATCATTGTTCATAAAAGAGATTGGTCTGAAGTTCTCTTTTTCTATTTTGGGGTCTTTGAGGATTTATCAAGGTGACTGTTGTCTTACAAAAGGAGTTTGGTCATGTTCGTCCATTTCTATTTTGTGGAATAATTTGAAGAACATCGGTTTTCACTCTTCATTGAAGGTCTTGTAGAATTCTGCTCTGAAATCATCTCCCACTTGGCTTTTTTTGGTTGGAAGGATTTTGATGGCTGCTTCTATTTTTTTAGGCAGTATAAGACTATTTAATATCTTTACCTGATTTTGATTCAACTTTGGTAAGTGGAATCTAACAAAAGAATTATATATTTCATTTAGATTTTTCAAATTTTGTGGCATATAGGCTTTTGATATAAGAACTAATAGTTCTTTGGATTTTCTCAGTGTCTGTTATCTCTCTCTCTTCCTTTCAGACTTTGTTGATTTGGATAGTGTCTGTCTGCCATTTACTTGTTTGGCTAAGAGTTTATCTATATATTTGATATTCTCAAAGAACTAGCTCTTGGTTTCATTGATTCTTTAATTATTCTTTGTTTCTAATTTATTGATTTCAGCTCTGACTTTGGTTATTCCTAGTGGTCTACTCCTGTTGGGTGTGTGGGTGTGTTTGCTTCTTTTTTTTCTAGGGCTTCCAGGTGTGCCATTAAGTTGCTTGTATGGGATGTCTCCAATAGCTTATGAAGGCCTTTAGTGTTATTAAAAGTCCTCTTAGGACTGCTTTCATTGCATCCCATGAGTTTGGGTATGATGTGCATTCATTTTCATTGAACTGTAGAAAGTTCTTTCTTTATTTCTTCCCTGACCTAGATTTCATTGAGTAGGGAGTTGTTCAATTCCCACGTGTGTGGGTATTTTGATATTTCTGTTATTGTTGAGGTCCATCTTTAGTCCATCTTGGTCTGATAGGATACAAGATATTATTTCAATCGTGTTGTATTTTTTTTGGCCTGGTTTGGGACCTACTGTATGGTCAGTTTTGGAGAAGGGTCAGTCCATAAGGTGCTGAAAGAAGATAGATTATTTTCTGTTTGGGTTAAAAAATTCTCTAGACATCTGTTAGGTTCATTTGATTCATGACATCCATTCGTGTCATTATCTCTCAGTTTAAGTCCTTTTCCATTGCTTGTCCCTTGATGATAGTGACATGTTGACCTCTCTCACTATTAATGTACAGTGATTGATATGTTCTTTAAGTTTTATTAATGTTTCTTTTACAAATGTGGGTGTCCTTGTATTTGCAGCATTGTTGCTCAGAATACAGATACCATCTTGGTGGAATTTTCCATTGATGAGTATGAAATATTCTTCCTCATTTTTATTCATTCTTTCATTTATTTATTTATTTTTATTTAGGAGCAATAACTGATATCCGGCAATATTTTCATATTTTGAAACTATGTGTAACAGCATAGTTTTTAAAAAATCTTTCAACATTTTATTGTGTTCTTTTAAATTTTTTATTAATAAGAGTTTATTCACTTTGTATCCCCCAACAAAGGCTGATCCCCCCTCAATGGGAGGTGATCAAAGAGCAGGCCAATGAGTTCCTGTCAAAGACAGTCTCTGTCCCCATTACTATGAAGCCCACTTGGATACTGAACTGCCATAGGCTACATATGTGCAGGAGTTTCAGGGCATCTCCATGAGTGGTCCTTGGCTGGCGTATCAGTTTCAAAAAAGACCCCTGTGCCCAGAATTTTTGGAACTGTTACTGTCCTTGTGGAGTTCCTGTCCTCTCCAGGTTTACTATCTCCCAGTTCTTCCATAAGATTCCCTGCACTCTGCCCAAAGTTTGGCTATGAGTCTCAGCATCTGCCTTGACACCTGCAGGGTAGAGCGTTTCAAAGGCCCTCTGTGGTAGGCTCAGATGGATGTCCTGTCCCTGTATTCTCCCTCATATGATGTCTATCCTCTTTGCCTTTCTGCATGGGGTTTGAGCATCTTAGCCACCATACTCCTTCCTGATTAACTTTCTTAGGTGTACAGATTTTAGTATTTTTACCCTATATTTTATATCCTATATCCACTAATGAGTGAGTATATACCCTGTGAGTCTTTCTGCTTCTGGGATACCTCACTCAGGATGATATTTTCCATTTCCCACCATTTACCTGCAAATTTCATGTTTTCCTTGTTTTTCATTGCTGAGTAATATTCTATCATATAGATATACCACAATTTCTGTATCCATTCTTCAACTGAGGGCCATCTGTGCTGTTTCCAGCTTCTGGCTATTACAAATAAAACTATTACAAACATAGTTGAGCAGATGTCCTTGTTGTACACTTGAGTGAGTTTTGGATATATGTTTAGGAGTGGTATAGCTGGATCTTGAGGAGGCACTATTCCTCATTGAGAAAGTGCCAGGTTGATTTGCAAAGTGGTTGTATAAGTTTACATTCCACCAGCAATGAAGGAGGGTTCCTCTTTCTTCAAATGCTATCCAGCATGAGTTGTCACTTGAGTTATTCATCTTAGTCATTTTGATGGTTGTAATGTGAAATCTCACGGTGGTTTTGATTTGCATATCCCTGATGACTAGGAATGTTGAACATTTCTTTAAGTGTTTCTCTGCCATTCTATATTCCTCTATTGAGAATTCTCTGTTTAGCTCTGCACCCCATTTTTTAATTTGGGTTACTTGATTTGTTGCTGTTTAACTTCTTGAAAACTTTATAAATACTGGATATTAACCTTCTGTCAGATATAGGGTTGGTGAAGATCCTTTCCCAATCTGCAGGCAGTCATTTTGATTTGACAACAGTTTCCTTTGACTTATAGAAGTTTTTCAGTTTCATGAGGTCCCATTTATTGATTGTTGCTCTTAGAGCCTTTACTGTTGAAGTTCTGTTCAGGAAGTTGTCTCCTGTTCCAATGACTCCAAGGCTCTTCCTTACTTTTTCTTCTAACAACAGGGTTATATGTCTGGTTTTATACTGAGGTCTTTGATCCACCTGAACTTTAGTTTTATGCAGAGTGATAAATATGGATCTATTTGCATTTTCCTACATGTAGACATCCAGTTAGACCAGCACCTTTTGTTGAAGATGATATCTTTTTTTTCCAATGTATGGTTTTGGAATCTTTGTCAAAAATCAGGAGTCCATAGTGTGTGGGTGTATTTCTGGGACTTCTATCCGATTCCGTTGATCCACTAGTTGGTGTCTATGCAAGTACCATGCAATTCTTATTACTGTTGCTCTATAGTACAGCTTGAGATCAGGGATGGAGATACCTCCAGAATATCTTTTATTATGGAAGATTATTTTACCAATTCTGGGTTTCTTGTTATTCCATATGAAGTTGCAAATTTTTCTTTTAAGTCTGTAAAGAATTCTGTTAGTAATTTGATGGGAAATGCATTAAATCTGTAGATTGCGTTTGGTAAGAGGACGATTTTCACCATGTTAATCCTGCCAAGCCATGAGCATGAGAAATCTATCTTCTGATATCTTCTTCTATTTCTTTCTTCAGAGACTTGAAATTTTTTTCATACAAGTCTTTGACTTGCTTGGTTAGGGTCACACCAAGGTACTTTATGTATTTTTGACAATTGTGAAGGGTGCTGTTTACCTAATTTCTTTCTCAACACTTTTGTTTTTTGTATATAGGTGGACTACTTATTTTTTGAGTTGATTTTGTATCCAGCCACTTTGCTGAAAATGTTTGTCAGATTTAGGTGTTCCCTGGTAGAATTTTTGGGGTCACTCAGGTATACTATCATATCATCTGCAAATAGTGATATTTTGACTTCTTCCTTTCCCTTTTGTATCCCTTTGATGTGCTTTAATTGTGTTACTGCTCTAGCAAGGACTTCAAGAACTATGTTGAAGAGATATGGAGATAGTGGGCAGACTTACCTTGTCCCTGAATTCAGTGGGATTGCTTTATGTTTCTCTCCATTTAGCTTGATGTTGGCTATAGGCTTGCTGTATATTGCCTTTACTATGTTTGGGTATGTGCCCTGTATCCCTGATCTCTCCAATACTTTAAACATGAATGGATGCTGGATTTTTTCAAATGCTTTTTCAGCATCTAAGGAGATTATCATGTGTTTATTTTTCTTTCAAATTGTTAATATGGTGGATCATAACTTATATTGAACCACCCCTGCATACATGGCATGAAACCTACTTGGTTGTAGTGGATGATATCTTTGATGTGTTCTTGTATTGGGTTTGCAAAGTATTTTTTTTGAGTATTTTTGCATCAATGTTCATAAGAGAGATTGTCCTGAAATTGTCTTTATGCTAGGGTATCCAGGGCTGCTTGCTCCTGAATAACTAGGTTTTGCAGATGCCATATTGCTTCGTCTTTCATTGGTTGAGCTTTTACACTGGCCTCTACCCATTGGAATATCCTAGGTGTTGGATGTTAGTTTCTGGTACTTCCTGGAATCCTGTGGTGGGTCGAAACCCCTTGGCAGGAAGATGATTTTTCCCAAAGGAGCTCTCCTCTGTTTTTTAGGTATGGTCACTGAATGGCAGGTGTTTTTCAGGAATTGCCACAGCTCACCTCAAGTTTACAGACCTGAGTACTAATTGTGGCCTTTGTTATTAAAGGGGGCTATTCTCTCACCCAGCGAAGTTCTGGAGACAGCTGCCCAGCTACTGGGTTTCTTGCTGTAAATGTAGTGAGCTGCTGCTATAAACTGAGTGCCCTGTGACTTGGTCAGTTTAGTTAGGGATAACTGGTTGTTCCTTGGAGCAGTATCTGGGGGTTGATCTCAGTAAACCCAGGCTTCTGTAGGTCTCAGTTTGGAGCTCTGTGCCCCAGTACCCAAGTGGTAATCAGTGGCATGTGAGCACCACTCTCATGTGTACAGCCGGAGGCTAGAGTCTGGAGCCTGTGGATAACCAGAAACTTTTCTGGAGCTAGATGTCCTGAGGTAGGGCCAGATATTTCCCCCACCTTTGGGTTTTCTTTCAATAGGATGACTCAGTCTGTGGTGTTTGACATAGTGTATAGAATGCGTAGGCACTTGCCAATGATGGCTCCGAGCTGGTGACTGGGAAAGAATCTGAGAACTTTTCCAAGAATGTTCTTGTGTATGGTGCATGTAGTATGTGTGTGGGGAGTTGGCTGAGTTCTCTGATATGGGACCTGCTGTTTCCCTGCCTGTGGGGTTTTCTCCAGACAGGGAAACCCAGCCTCTAGTGTCCTGGGGCACACAGTTCTGTGATGGAGAGTAGGGCATGCAGGGCTAGCAGCTGGAGGCGCACTCAGGCCTGACAGCTGTGCACCCACCGGTCTGCAGGACCTTTCCAGGGATAGACTGGGTGACCTGAGGTCAGTCCTGCTTTCTTCTTCCCTGTTTCTTTTCTAGACTGGAGCTCCCAGTCTCTGGTGCCCTGGAGAATATAATTTAGTCTGGAAAAGTTATCAGGACACAAAGGTGTATCCTGCGACCCAGGATATCTTCCAAGTTCTCGCTGAGTGACCTGAGAGTGGACCTGACTCTCACGGTGTGATAAATCCCACACCGTGGAGTTTCCTCTCACCTGGGAAAAAGGATCTTTGTTGTTTTAGGGCCCAGAGTTCAGTCTTTTAGTTGCTGTACCAACATTGCTGTCCTACTCCTCAGACCCAATGTCCTCCTGGCACCTCCATCTTGGATTTCCCCCTTCCTCATCCCTTTCAAATAATTTTGGTTGAAAGTCTATTTTATTAGATATTAGAATATCTACTCCTGCTTGCTTCTTGGGTCCATTTGCTTGAAAACCTTATTCCTGCTGCAACATCCCAGGAACTTTCCCAGAGTTTAGCTGGGTGCTCTGAGGTTGGACCCGATTGTTTCCCTCATCATTGGTTTTCTTCTTACATTTGAAACACAGTCATTTGGGACCCACAGATCTAACTATTGGACAACATGCAGTCTCTGCTACCCAGCTTATCAGACACAGTATGCAATCAGCCCAACCATCTGGGATCTATTTTGAATTTTTATTGAATATGAGTATTTTGATTGTATGCATGAATATGCAACTCTTGTGTGCCTAATCCTCACAGTAGTCTGAAGATGTCTTCAGAACTCATGAACTTATAGCAATTGATAGTAGTGGGTCCCAGGTAATCACTGACAATTGAGCCCAATTATTTGAAAGAGCAGCAAGAACTCCTCACTGCTGAGCCATCTGTCCAGTTTTATGTTGCTTATTTATGATCAGCATTTACATTGTTAATATTTTCATCTTTCAATTTTTAGCTGTTTAAACATGCATTCCCTTTTAGTAAGATATCATTGAAGTTACAGTTTAAGCTGGGGCAGTGCAGATTTCTGAAGAATAAATATACACAGGAGTGAATGTATAATTCCTTGTTGAAGCTTCGGTAAAGACCTCTGAGTTCTTTCAATATTTTGTGTTTGTTTGATTGACTTTTAGGGGAGGCTCTGTCTTACTATATAGGTCTGGCTGTCCTAGAACTCTTTGAATAGATAATGCAGACATCCAGTTCAATAAGATACACCTGTGTCTGCCTCCTGAGTGATGGAATTGAAGGCATGACAGAATACACCCAGCTTGTCCACCATTTTTTGTAGTTAGTAACTGTTAATAAAATTCTCTGAACTGTACTTAGCATTGTTCATCAGTTAATTTCTCTCTGTGTGTGTCTCTGTCTCTATGTCTCTGTCTTTCTATTTCACACTCTTCTCTCTGTTTGTCTTTGTCCACATTAATTGCCATGTCTATTCCAAAGCTATATCCTCTTCAAAAAGTTCAGATATGATACAGTTAAAATACTTGTTATTCCGTTTTCTTCTAAAATGACTTAGTGAATAACATTAACATTTCTTTTCTCATAGAAAAGTTTTAATCTTTAATTTAATCTATAGATTACATTATTTAGTAAGTAGGATATACAAAACAATGATCAAAAAATAATCATGTGTTCTATTCCTTTTCTTTTGTCTGGTCACTCAGAAATATGGTGTTATTGGCTATGATTGTTGTTGCTTGCCACTCACATTATTTTTATCCATGTATTCACTGTAGTCCACTTTCCCTTCCACAAATATATGAGCCCCCCTCTTGACATACTGATATGCCACATCCCTGAGCCCTGGTCAAAACATAATATTCAGTACCATATTGTCTTTTGACTGATGTTACCCATCTGTTCAGTGTCCCCTGATAAACACATCTCATTTGATGCTATATAAAATATCATGACTGTGTTTTGTCCTTCCACCTGTCTCATGACAGGGTCCTGACCTACTCACCCAAGTAACTGAAGATGATTCATAGATTGCTCAAGAACCCAACTAATGGCTACTTTATATTCATGTCTTACAAACTGATGAAACACAGGTTTTTGAAGCACGCCTTTGTTTGTTTGTTTTTTCAATCTAACCTTTAGGCTTTTTCATCTCCCCTACTTCACATCACACACAGCACCCAACTGTATAACATTCGCACTTCTGTGTCAGAAAATAAATTGAAGAAGCAGTATAATTATATGATTATATTGACAATGAAGTATAAATTTATATTGTTGCCACTGTTTCTGTTGTACAAATGTATGGCATATTTTAGAATTCGGTGACCTTCAATGATGTGCATGTGAAATTCAGCCAAGAAGAGTGGGCCTTGCTGGAACCTTCCCAGAAGCAACTCTACAAAGATGTGATGCTAGAGACCTGTGAAAACCTCACTGATATAGGTAGGACTGCAATTTTCCTTTCACTTTAAAAATAAAGAGACAACTTTTACTTTGTTATTGATCCTCTTCTGTAATTCCAATTGAGAATGAAGAGGAATGAGGTAAATAAATCAGGCATGTTTCTAAGGGTCACAGAAGATAGTGATTTAAGTTCTGCCTTAATAATAACATGATATTTCCAATAATATATATTTTCTCATACTATGTTTTAGGCTACAATTGGGATGACCATAATATTGAAGAACATTTTCAAAGTTCTACAAGTAATAAAAGGTAACTTTATGTGCATGTTGATACAGATATAAATCTTAAATTTTAATGTGTCCTGGAAGTTTGGTGTTTTTTGTTTGTTTGTTTGTTTATTGGATGCTTTTTATTTTCTGTTTTTGAAATAGATTTTTTTTTTCTGGGTATCTGTGACTTTCTTAGACTTGCTTGTTAAACAAGCCTGACCTCAAAATCACACAGATCGGCCTGCTTCTGCCTCCACAAGTGCTGGGATTGAAGGCATGTACCAGCACACATGGCTGTGTCCTGGAAGTTTTATAGAAAAGCAACAGTGTAAAAACAGCACTGCTTTAAGTGTATTGATGATCATTAAAATCTCATAATTCCATGTAGTTCAATGTCAGGTATCTGATTTGTGTTTACAAGGCACTCCCCTAAGATAGAAGAAAATAAAATAACAAAAATACCATTTGAATCATATGGACATTACAGCTACTGACTTGAACTGCCAATCTGTTTAGTCTCATTCTATCTACTCAGATATCGTAAGAGGTATGCACACTGAATTGGTGATCAGTATGTGTCCAAAACCTACTAATAAGCAAAACTTTCATAGTAGAACCAGTGTTACTCATTTTCGTGCAGTAACATTGTAAAGTTTAGTCAAAGGAGCAGCTTATGAGAATCAAGAATATTTTTGTGGAGAAACCTTAATCCCTATATGACATATCTATGATGCACAAAAAACAAACTGTGTTAATTCAATGTGGGAGTCCTTATTATTTTTGTAAATTAAACTGGTATATCATATGTCAAAATGATTTTAAGACACATGAGCATAGGGATATTGAAAGAAGCAGTGTCCCTGTCTTTTTCCAAGAACAATTGATTTGGTAGTAGTCCCCACTGTGAGTAAATTTTCTGAATGTGATAAATGGTTAGTGTTAATTGGTTTTGCAACTTCACTGAGAATTCTCAGTAAACTCATATTGCTGAAAATACCTATGAATACTAGGAATTTGGAACTTCTGCTTGTCTTGGCTCACTTTGTAAATGAAGTATCATTCATACAGTACAAAAATTTGTGAATGTGATTGCTGTGGTAAAACTCTGAATTCTTACAATACTCTTCATATATAGGAGAAAACCTCTTATAGAAAAATGATGCTATAAAAGTGATCCACATAACAAATGCTCTTACCGTCACAGGGATCTTCAAAAATACCCATAATGAAGGGGAATACCGTGAATGTAAATAAAGTGATAAAACTTTAAAATTTGATTCTTCTTTACCATTAGACCAAATTATGAATTTAATTCATATAGATAAATATATGTATTATTGTAATGAAATGACTTTGGTAAATCTTTCACATGTGCCAATTTTCTTTGCAGGCATGAAAGCAGTCATACTGGAGAGAAACCCTTTAAATGCACTCTTTGTGGTAAAGCCTTCAGCTATATAACTGTTCTCATACAGCATAAAAGAACACACACAGGAGGGAAGTCTTACAAATGTAATCAATGTGGTAAAGCCTTTGCAAAAAACAGTAATCTCATGCGGCATAAAAGAACACATACTGGAGAGAAACTTTATGAATGTAACCAGTGTGGAAAAGCCTTTGCAGAGAAGAATAATCTCATACGGCATAAAAGAACACACACTGGAGAGAAACCTCATGAATGTAACCAGTGTGGTAAAGCCTTTGCACAAAACAGTCATCTCATAAGCCATAAAAGAACACACACTGGAGAGAAACCTTATGAATGTAATGAGTGTGGCAAAGCCTTTGCAGAAAACAGTCATCTCATAATCCATAAAAGAACACACACTGGAGAGAAACCTTATGAATGTAACCAGTGTGGTAAAGCCTTTTCACAAAACAGTGTTCTCTTAATCCATAAAAGAGTACACACTGGAGAGAAACCTTATGAATGTAACCAGTGTGGTAAAGCCTTTTCACAAAACAGTGCTCTCTTAATCCATAAAAGAACACACACTGGAGAGAAACCTTATGAATGTAACCAGTGTGGTAAAGCCTTTGCAGAAATCAGTACTCTTATACGGCATAAAAGAACACACACTGGAGAGAAACCTTATGAATGTAACCAGTGTGGTAAAGCCTTTACACGAAACAGTAATCTTATAAGCCATAAAAGAACACACACTGGAGAGAAACCTTGTGAGGGTAATTAGTGTGATAAAGCCTTTGCAAGTAAGTCATCTCCTAAGACAACAACACATTCTGGAGGGAAACCATATGAATACACTATGTGGTAAAGCCTTTGCAAATAAAATCTCCTAATACATAAAGGAACACATACTAGAAAGATGTCTACCTGTAACCAATGTGAAAAAAAACATTTGGACTTCAGAATAATCTCCACACTCATGAAAGAAATCCTAATGTACAGAAAGCCTGTGAGTGTTTTTAACATGGTGAAACCTTTCCACATTTGTATAATCTTCATCATCATGAAAGGATTCATAATGGATGAAAAACTTATTTATGTGTTAAAATGGTGAGGCCTTGCACAAATCTAGAGTCATCATTATCATAAAAGTATCTTAACTGGAGAGGAATTCTGTGAGTATAAGCAAGGTGGAAAGGCCATTGTGTACTTTGATCCACTGAGATGCAACCGAACTGTAAAACTAGCTCAATGGAAATGAGCTCCGTTTTTTAGAGGGGAAAGGGAATACGGGGAATAGGAATGGAGGGTAGTACTGGGGGAGAGAAGGGAGGGGAACTACGATTGGAATTTAAAGTAAATAAACTTATTTTTAAAAAGAATACAATGAATGGTGAATATCAATTACATGCAACAGTATTATATAATAAGGTGTTTAGGGGAGACTTACTGATAATCCTGATTCTCAACATTTACTGTTTTCAATTGCCTCACTTTACACAAGAAACTTTTAGTCCAGTGGATGAATATGTAGGGAATGGTGAACTAACACCAGCCAGGAAGATCTCTGAGAATATCATAAGAGTGGTAGCCGGTAGAAGTTTCTTTGTGTACACATACCTATTGTTCCAGCGGTACTATTGAAAAATATCACAACCCACACTGAATTTTGAGATATGAGGGAGGAGGCTTTCTTTTCCATGTATGACCCTGCTTCTGGAGTAGATGTGTTTTCTCTGCCTGACTTCATCTAGAGCATGTCTTTAGACAATCGACACCACCAATCAAATTTGATAGATGGCCTTTGACACAGATACCTGATAACTCTCCCCTCCCTTCAAATATAGGATAATTTGGTTCTGTGTTCTTGTTTTTATTCATATACTAGGAATGTGCTGTTTAATGCAATTCAAGCATCCTTGAATTGCCTAGTATTAAACAATTATCTACACCTATACTTGGAGCATTGCAGGCACTCCCCAAGGGATATAAGCCTCTGTTTTCTGTTTTCTAGAATTAAAGTTGAACTTACTTTCTGAGGTGGTTCCCAGAGTGTCTGACCACTGTTATGCTTGTGGGCTTTCTAAGCTTTATACTACTCATCTTCTGCCCCTCATGCCTCCCTGGGCTGGTGGGAAACAGCCCTCCAGGCAGCAAGAGAATCACATTCTCTGAAATGCCTGTGATAAAAGGTTTCAGACTTCATAGCATTTCAAATTTCACATGTTTCTGGATGTGAGATGGTCAATCAACAGTGTCTTGGAGTAGGACTCTTTAAAGTGAGTTATACTTAGTGTTTAGTTCATGGTAAGTTTGCAGGCAAGCTTCATGGTATGAAATCTTCTGATGTGAGTACAGTGGCCTATGGAAAAGAAATATGAGCTGAAATTTTATTTCTCTGTTTTTAATAGCTGAGTACTGTTCTGATAATGTATGGGTGGATGGCAGAAGAGAGGAACTCCCCTTTTGAGTGGTCTAGGGAAAGGGGATGGAGGAAGATGGAGGGAGGGTGGGACCAGTAGGAGTTGAGGGAGTGACCTTCAATCAGCATATATAATGAATAAATTGTGAAAAATAAAAACAATTAATAAAATAAAATAAAACATAGTAAGAAAAACAAAACAAAAAAGCAAAAATTTGAGTCTAGTTTGGGTAACCATCCTCCCTCAAAGAGAAGAAGATATATAGAAAGAAAAGAAAAAAAAAAACATAATCTATGTCTTTGTCACCTTTCTTCCCTGTGAGCTCACTTGAAGATCATTATCCAATGGAGACCATGCTTCTCTCTCTGAAGTTTAGGTTACCATAGAAGTAGGATTCAAACCTGGAACGAATGGCAGAGGTTCCTAGTTAACATATCAAATGAAATCTACCTGCTATTTTCTCCCAGCAATCCTTCAGTCCTTCCATGTTATCTGTTCCTCCAGGAGAGTATAGCCCATGAAATGCCCTGAATTCTCCTTCCCAGGGCCTGAGCTAACCTTACTCCTCCCCACCCATATATAAGCAAACTATTTTGGCTACCTGGTCTTGTCAGGAGCCATGCAGGAGCAACAGCGTAACAGCTGTAGAACTCATGGAATATGGCTCTCCTGTTAGCATAGTCATGTTGAGTTTGTCTTGGAGAAGCATAATCCCAAGAACTGCTTTTTTCTGAGGACTTTGAACTCTTATGTAGCGTATCTCTGCTTATTGTCCTTATGATGCCCATATTCCTCAAAACATGAGGAGCATGAAAACTATAAGGAGGCTTCTAGTCCATCACTGGGCAATATCACTGGCATTTAAAATTAACAATGCTTGATCTCTTTTCACATGTTTACTGGAGCAGATTAAAGAATTAACACTGCCCTTGAAAGGAGCCATAGATGTAGATTGTAAGCAATGACCATTATACTTAGAAAGAATTTGGAAAAAATAGATTGTTTAATAAGGTCAGGGAACATGTTTTTGCTAACGGCTCTGATGTAAAAAATCTTAGAGAACAATTTAAAGTTAAGAAAAGTAAACTCTTAATAGAAAACCCAGGGATGTTTTAAGGTTGATAAGCCAAAACAATAGCCCAAGGTAGCATTGGCTGTCTGGGCTACTCAAACTGGGTCTAAAACTGAGACCGCAGTTGATTCCTATATATTTGTTTTTCCCCTCAGCTTCTTGATATGATTTAATAAAAAATGATTAATGAATAGATGCACACCCCTTTAAGATTTAAAGTACAGTTGCCAGTACCATGCCATTTTTTATTACTGTTGAGTTATTGTACTACTTAAGATCTCGGATAAAGATACCTCCAGAAAATCTTTTATTGTACAGGCATTTTTAAAATCAATTCTTGGGTTTTTGTTTTTCCATATGAAACTGAGAATTGTTCTTTTAAGGTCTGTAATGAATTGTGCTGGTATTTTGATTGGAATTGCATTGAGTCTTTAGATCTCTTTTGATAGAGTGGCTATCCTATGTTCATCCTACCCATCCTGGAGTATGGGAGATCTTCTGATATCTTCCTTGAAGTTCTTTTTTTTTTTTTTTTTATACAAGTCATTCACTTGCTTGATTACAGTCACACCAAGGTACTTTATGTTATTTGTGGCTTTTGTAAAGGGGTTTTGTTTCCCTAATTTCCTTCTGAGCCCATTTGTCTTCTGTATACAGGAGGGCTTCAGATTTTTTTAAATTTAATTTTGTATCCAGTCATTTTGCTGAAGTTGTTTATCAGCTGTAGGAGTTTCCTGGTTGAATTTTTAGGGTTATTCATGTATACTATCACATCATCTGCAACACAAGCTGGACTGGATGTGGACAAAAGGGAACCCTTCTCCATTGCTGGTGGGAATGTAAAATTGTACAGCCACTTTGGAAATCAATCTGGTGCTTTCTCAGAAAACTGTGAATAGTGTTACTAGAATATTCAATTATACCAACCCTGGGCATATATTCAGAAGATTATCAACCATACAACAAGGACATTTGTTCAACTGTACTCATAACAGCTTTACTGATAATAGCCAGAATCTGGAAACAACTTAGATGTCCCCAAACCGAGGAATAGACATAGAAATTGTGGCACATTTATACAATGCAATACTATTTAGCAATTAAAAACAAGGAAATCAGCAGGCAAATGGATGCAACTAGATAAGATCACTCTGAGTGAGGTATCTAGAAGCAGAAAGACACTCATGGTATATCCTCACTTATATGTGGACATTAGTCAAATAATGTAGGATTAAAATACTAAAAACTATACTCCTAAAGGATCTAAACAACAGGAAGAACCCTAGTGAAGATGCTTAATCCTCATTTAGAAGGGCAAAAATGGGATAGACATCAGGAATGGGAGAAGAAAGGGAACAGGGCAGGAACCTACCACAGAGGGCCACTGAAAGAATCTACCTAGCAGGGTGTTAAAGCAGATGATTAGACTCATAGCCAAACTTTGGGCAGAGAGCATGGACTAATATGGAGGATTCAGTAGATAGAAAGACCTGGATGGGAGAAGTCCTCCACAAGGAGGCCAATTGAGTCAAAAAATATGGGCCCTGGGGGTCCTGTTCCAACCAAGGACCATGCATGAAGAACACCTAGAACCCCTGCTCAGATGTAGCTCATAAGTATCTAAGTTTCAATGTGAGTTCCCTATTAAGTGTAACAGCATCTGTATCTGACATGAACTCAGTGGCAGGCTACTTGATCACCTACTACTGGAAGGTGCAGCCTTGCCAGGCCACAGAGGAAGACAGTGCAGCCATTCTTGGTAAGACTTGAGAAGATAGTAGGAAAGGAAGACTTCCCCTATCATTGGACTAGGAGAGGGGTATAGGGATAGAAGAGGGAGGTAGTTTGTAACTGGTGGAAGATGAAGGAGGGGCTTACAGCCAGAAAACAAAGTGAATAAATTGTAATAATAAAAAAGAAAAAAATGAGGTATTTTTTTTTCCTGAGATGCCTGGACTCAGGCAACTGTCTCTTAAGAACAACTAGAAGGAATAGTATTTCATCTCTACTCATTTTCCTTTTTCCTGTAATACTATGTATAATAAATACCCTTGATAAAATTCAGTGGTTTGTCATATATTCCTAGTATTATAATATTGTAAAATATTTTACAAATCAAATTTTGATGTTAAGTGTGTAAAAATAGTTTATGAAAAAGTGGCTTGAATTTTCAAAGAAGCAAAGAATGATTACTCAAAACTCAGGAGGGTGAAAATAAAAGGAAATTGATGGAAGAATAAATTATATATAAAAAATAATATCTCTTACACAATAATTAAAACATTTTGGTTATTGAGATTTAAAAAATATACACAGAATATTTCTCAAGTCAACAATATAAGCTATTAGTAATAGCTCCTATGCAGGCACCCTGAAGTATTTCTTTAAATTATTCCTCTTGTCACTGAAATGTGTTCTTTGACAAGTCATGCCACTACACCCTGATGTTCAGGCTCTAATACTGACTATTCAGTTCTTATTTCAGAGTACTGACTTCTTTTAGCCCAATTAGGACTGAAGTCATACAATGTTTTATTTCTGTGTCTAGCTCAGGTCATAACTTTTGATGATACATTTTGAGTTCATCCACAATTTCAAAGTAAAATGATTGCCTTTCTTGAAATGTTAAATGTTCTCTCTCGCTCTCTCACATACACATACACACATGCATACACATGCATGATACATGTAATAGCAGTTATTGGCACCCCAAGACTTGAAATTGAAAGAGCCAAAAGAGGGATATATGAAAGATTTTGTACGGAGGGCCGAGAAATGAGAAATAATGTGATTATATTAAAAATTCTCAAAAAACAAATGTGCATGTTTTCCATGAATAAAAAAATTGAATAATATTATATTTTGCACTCATGTGATTCAGGACAATAAAGTCCATTCTATCTTAGCACATGGTAAGCTTTGCTTCAGTAAACATAAGTGTAGATGTGTGCTGGACCAGCCCAAGTCATCTGTTTCATATGGATAATGGTGGAACTCCTCATTCAGTGTGTACAGTACATACCCTCTTTTAAATCGACTCAAGAATTTTAGGTATTTTTTGTGTGTTAACTGTATAAAATAAAGTTCCCCTAAACTTCCTTTTTGGTCCACTTTCTTCTACTGTCTCCTTCCATCCTTTACACAGAGATGCTGTCCAACCGGGATGATAAAGTGTGTTCAGTAGATGCAGCAGAAGAATGGACATTGTTGTCTAGTCCATTCTGTTAGTTCCTGTCTTTCTATTGGAGAAGTGAACATCCAAGTTGAGAGATTTCAATGAGCAATGTTTATTATTTCAACTTATTTTGTAGTTATGGTGTGGGGTTTTTGCCTTCTGATTTGATGCTTGGGATTATTCATTCTTTGTGTTGTCTTGGGTGTGGTTAACACTTTAAATTGGAGTATTTCATCGATTGGCTTCTGTAGTGAAGTTTTACAGAGATACTGCTCATATTCGTTTTTATTATGCAATATATCTTTTTTTTTCAATGCAGTTTATTCAGGAACCTTGAACAATCATCTGACCCTGGGGAAAGCCAGCCCACTTTAAATAGCCTATGGGTAGCCAACCTCAGCATGCCACGTGGGCAATGCAGATAGGTCCACATCCATGGAAGCAAGCCATATCCTCAGCCTTAGCCAAATGTGGAATTGTTTGTGACAGAGAGCACTCACCATCGGAAAGGTGGAAGGCGGAAACCAGCTCCATCTTTAAGGCGCGGCATTTCGCAGCTCTCTACAGTTCCCCCTTTTTGTTTTGGACGCATCAGGCAAGAGTAGAGGTCTGATCTCTGATATTAGAAATAAATTGGGACTTTGTACTGATGTTCATTTAGGTGTCATCCACCCAAAGAGCATCATGAATCATCTGAAGGAATGGGCGTGCATGGGAGCGTTAGCAGGCCTTCTGGTGTTGGTCACCTTGGTTTGCCTGTGGTATGTATGCAAGATTAGAGTCTCACAACAGTGTAATGCAGCCATGACCATTCAGGCCTTTACAGCCATTGAAGCAGGACAGTCTCCCCAAGCATGGTTGGCTACCATAAAAAGCCAAAATGTTACGCTCAGGATGCGAGGCTAAGCACTGCACTCAGGGTTAGCCGCCTTGGACCCAGAGAAGAGCATGTCTGATTGCATGCGGGTTGATGCCCCAGGTCCCGCCTCTGAGATAAAGGTATCGGACGGGTATGCAATATATCTTTATTCATCATTTATTATTGAAAGTTTACTGGATATAGGAATAAGGGTCCCTTAAAGATTATATATAATCTGCCTCAGCCATTCTAGGATTAGAATCTCTCTTGAGAGATCAGGAGTTATTCTAAAGAGCCTGAATTTATATGCAACTTAGTATTTTCAACTTATAACTTTTAATATCCCTTCTTTGTTTAATATGCTTTTCTTTACATTTAATGTTTTGATTTTATGTGCTGAGCACAATTTCTTTTTGGTACGCTTTAATTGTTCTATATACGTTTTGTACTTTTATAGGCTACCCCTTCTTCATTAGGTTAAGGATACATTCTTCTATTATTTTGCTGAAAATATTTTCTAGGATTTTGATGTGAGTTTTTTTCTTCTTTTATTATTCATAAATTACTTTTTTCACTTTTTATATTTTCTGGATCTTTTGTGCATGGCTATTTAACATTTCTTTTGACACAATTGTTTTTCTTCTCCTTCTTCTCCTCCTCCTCCTCCTCCTCTTCTTCTTCTTCTTCCTCTTCTTCTTCTTCTCCTCATCCTTCTCCTCCTCCTGCTTCTCTTCTTTCTCCGACTCTTCCTTCTTCTTTTTCTTTCTCTTCATCCTCCTCCTTCTCCTTTTTTTCTTTTAAAAATAGTCACTTTACTTATATGTTCATCCAGATTAAAGTTTTCCCTTCCTCTAATTCTGGCAACTCTTTCCCATCTCCCCTTCTATCCTGTCTAAATTCACTCTCATATTAAAAAAGGAGGGCTATAATTTATAAAAAGAAAATAAAATAGCAAAAAGACAAAAGTAAACACATCTGAGTAGGAAAAAAAACAAAAAAACAAAAAGAGCCCAAGTTGGGAAATGATGCAGACTTGTTCATACATGCAGGAATCTCATAAAATATTAAACTTGAAACAATGGTATACACACAGAGGACATGTAGCTTTAAAAATAGAAAAAAATCTTCAGCAAATTAAAATGAGAACTATGATAAAAAATTTTAAATGAATGCCAGAATTCTAGGACATGAGAATCCAAACTTGCCAGTGAGGGAAATTTTTGGCCATCTACCTTTGGAATGTACTCTTAAAAATATAATTAAGAGTAGTCCCATAGATAAAATGAGTGTCCCTTGGAGAAAACTACATTTTCATTTGCAAGCACTTATCAAGTAGAGATAGGGCTAGGGACAGAACACTAAAGGCCTTGTGCATGGTGCCTCAGTCTCTCACAGTTTATCTATTCTTCAGTCCTCTTAATTTATAGTGCTTTTTTCTTTGATATTCTCTATCCTTTCTGGCATTTACACTCCTCTGGCTGAATTACTGAACAGCCTGAAGGGAATATTCTGAGTCTCTCACTGACTGTCTACTTTCTCTATGGGTCTCTGCATTTGTCTCCATCAGATGCAGGATGACATTTTTTTTTTATGATGGCTGAACAAGATACTGGTCTATGAGTATAGCAGAATGGTGGCAATGGTCATTTTATTACTTTTAGTAGAATGTAGTATTTGCTTTTTCCCCAGAACCATGGACTGTGTAATTTCTTTTTCTTGATCAATAATCCAGTGTCAGGTGTGGATTGCGTCATGTGAAGTGGGCCTTAAGTCAAACTATGGATTGGTTATTTACTCCTATAACTCTTGCACTAATATGTCTTACAGGTAGGACATTGTTATACTTCAAAAATTTGGTAGCTGGGTTAGTGTTTATATTTCTCCTCTTATAGTTGCAGAGTACTTCCCATATCAAAATTGCTACAATTTAAGTGTGAAGGTCATATGTAGGCACAAGCTCTATTTATCTATGTTCCATGTAAGTGTAAGTGTTGTCTCCAGCAAGAGGGCATTGCGGTCAGTTTGTAAAGAGCAGCCTATAGTCTTGGCAAAAGCCTGTGTTGTTTTGGCATTGCAATCACACGACTTTAGCCAATACCTCAGTTAAATATTACCAGTACTGGATGCTTTACTTAGTGACAAGAGATTTCCAGTTGGGACTTTCTTCTTTTGTAGTGATTTCATTTATATCAGCTCTTTATACATATATGATTTAGAAAGTTTCTATTGCATTAGGTTTCCACTGTACCAAACAAATGACCCTTAATTTTACCTGTCTTTTCTCATGTTGCCTTTTCATTGCCCTCTTCCTTTCCCAATCCCCTTCAATTCTATCTTTTTAGCCCACCTTCCATTTGTACCAAGTATTTTATTTCCCTTTCCTTTGAAGAAATTTCTGCCTCCCCTAACCTCCAGTTCTTAATCTGTATGTATCCCCTGTGGTATTATGTTCAGTTGCTTGCATATCATACATCTTGCAACTAATATATATGTAAAAGCAAATACATACCCTATTTCTCTTTTGGGGTCTAGGTTCTCTCACTCTCAGTTACCTGCAAATCTGCATTTAACTTCATGTTTCATGATTTGATTTTTTAAATGTCTGAGTAATATTTGATTATGTAAATGCACTAGTACTATAACAAAAAATATAAATACACACTGGAAAGCAAGAAATACACATTGGAAAAACAGATAAAATCTTCATAAATGGTGCTGACCAAACTAAATGCCTATATGTAGAAACATGGAAATAGATGCTTATTTTCACTCGAAAGTCACCTCCAAATGGATTAAAACCTCACCAAAGTTTATTTACAGTTAAAGTCTTGAAGTCAGCACAGCTATTTGACAAAGATCCAGCATAGCTGAGTTGCATGTTACAATAGCCTTCATACTATCTTTCAGGCTTGGTCTTGATCTCCACTTGCTACATGCTTAGAGGGCTTTCAGTACATGTACGACCTTGGGACATTGGAGTAATGGGAAATTTTTTCATGAGTCATTTATGCCTTCACCCTGAGTACTGCTTCTAAGCTTCCCCAGAAAAATCCTGAGCATACTGCTCCTCTCATTTTTAGGAGAAATATCAATTATCAGCCCTACATGAATGTCTTTCTCATGGAAGTTTTAACTCACATAAAAATGGCAGAAAACTCCTTATGAGACTTCAGCTCCAAGGTAGTCTTGCAAAATCTACCCCTGTACTTCCTCAAGAAGAAAATAATCAGATAAATAAATAAAATAATAAATAAATAAATAAATAAATAAATAAATAAATAAATAAATAAAATAATCATTTAGGAGGCTATGAGTGGCAGTAATAACATATACAGTCTGGGGGTCTAAAATAAAGTTTCCTCTACTATCAGGAAGAACCAGAGGGTGGTAATTGAGGGACGAGTATTCTTTTTTCTATTAACTCTTCAATGCATTGTTTAACCTGTTCTTGTCTGACCTGATCCTGCAGCCCTCCTCCATCTGAAAGGTGAATTGGAGGTACCTTTCTTCAGCATACAGGCTTTCCTACCATCCCTGAACAAAGGGCTTGGAGTAATTAAGATCCATGGACTCCTGTTGGCACACTGTGGAACCAATCATCTATCCTCATCTCCTCCCTGACTTGGTTTAATATGGCAGTGAAATAGGTGATGTTATCTTTTCCAGTACATTGTTGCACAACCCTATAGCAACTCCTATGCACAGCCTGTTGGTAGGTATCACAAAGGTAAGGCATGGGGCACAAATTTACATAAAGAATCATTTTAGGCTTGGTTACACAATGCCATTCTGAACTTGGAGTGCTCTTTGAAGGTTGTAGGGCTCTATATGTCCATGTATCCCCACACTCAACTTGAGCATAGGCCTTGTTGGGCCCCCAAATCTCACCATTAAGTAAGACTCTGCCATTCATCACCCCATCCTTGCAATCACAGGGTTTACCATATATTGCTTCCAGGGCCTTGCGAGCCTGGTGAGGATCACCAAAGCTCCCATCAATAGTTACCCAATTAAGTACAAACAGCACCACCCAGAGGTACCATTGTCTGTCATTGTCCCTGATGAGTTTCAGTTTTAACAGGTTGCTGGAAGCTTGGACTTTCCAGGTGTCAGCAGGTTGATGAAGAGCAGGCTTGACATGTGACCCATGGATCCAAGCTGCAATGCTCTCTACTTTGACTGCTGTTAGGGTGTTGAGCAGGACACAATAATGAACCTTCCACCGAGGTTCCAGATTCTGGCTGTGGTGTCATAACAAGTACACCATATCCAACCTGGAACTGATGGGGCACCTCCAAGGACCTGGGCGCATTTGCAATGCCAACCTTGCTCAAATTCTATTTCTGAATAAGTTGCAGTCCATTCAGCATGGACAACAAGTCAGAGTTACCACTAGTTATGTCAAGGGGGTCCCCAAGAAGAGTCAGGGTAGCAGGAACCACATATAGTAGTTCGAAGGGAGTTAAGCCTAATATGGAGGGAGTATTTCTGACTCTAAAGAGGGCCAAGGGAAGGATCACTGCCCAGTCACCATCAGTCTCCATGGTCAATTTGGTGAGAGTCTCTTTGAGAGTTCCATTCATTCTCTCTACCAGTTCTGAACTTTGAAGCCTATAAGCACAATGTAACTTCCAATCAAGCCCCAGAAACCTGACCACCTCCTGGCTTACCTGAACAACAAAGGTTGTCCCATTGTCTGACCAATTACCTTTGGAATACCAAACCGAGGAAAAATGTCTTCCAGAATTGTTTTGGCCATGACCAGGGAGGTTTCTTTCTTTGTGGGAAAAGCTTCTACCCATCCTGAGAAAGTGTCCACAAAAACCAGGAGATATTTATTTCCATACCTGGATGGTTTACTTTCAGTGAAATTCACTTCCCAATGCATTCCAGGTCTAGTTCCTTGTCACTGGCCAGCAGTAACACATGAATACCACCTGAGAGATGGCTGGGAGAGAGATAGAGACAGGGTGACACAAAGAAGGACACCAAGTCTACATGCTGATCCAGGTGTTGATTTAATGGACGTCAGGTAAACAAGTAGGCAAAAAAGTACAAGCAGTTTCTCATGTAGGAGCTTTACTTGGTCAGAACATAGGAGAGCTCACTCAAGGTTACACAGAGCTTGCTGACTGGTTACTATGGTTGCACACACACACTTTCTCAGGGTCAGAGCAGTCTGCTGTAGGACCACCAAGGTCAGTTTATAAGAAACTGGACTTTGGAAAATAGCCAAAGTTAAGAGGCAGGGTTACACTGCTCAGATGCCATTAACTCAAAATTTCCCATTAACTCCAAAAAGGCTGCCACAGTTCCTCTCAGCGGCTTCTCTGGGCTCTGGAAACTCTCACCTATGTTTACACACTGGCAAGGTTCACATGCCCTAGTCACTCACTCAGTCAAGGTGGTGAGGTTTATTATTCAGTACTGGGATTGGCGGGCAACTTCAGCCAATTTGTTTGCCCTCAAGTGAGTCCATTTATACATTTGAGTTATTAATCTCTCAGCATCTTCCTGTGGTAGAATGATCTTACCTTTGGAGTTTATCCATGCCCCCAAGTCAGTGTCAAATATTCCCTTTTTTTGCCACATTAACTTTAAGTCACTTTCTGAGTAGTTTAGTCATTCTTCTCTGGGCAGTTCAGCAGTTAGTACCACTGGGACAGAGTTTCCTCTAGCAGCTGCTTTAGCCTCCTGATCAGCCACATTATTCCCCTTTGCTGCCCTGGAAGTCCCCTTCTGAAGTCCTGGGCAATGAATAATGCTTACCTTGTCCAGCAGCAACAAGGCATTGAGCAAAGATAAAACCTTGTTTTTATTTTTTATCTCTTTACTGGCTGATGTTAGCAGGCCTCTCTGCTGATAGATGGCCCCGTGCTCATGGGCTGTTGGTAAGGCAAACCAACTATCAGTGTAGATGTTTATCTTTTTGCCCTTTTCCAGAGCTAATGCCTGGGTTAAAGCCATCAATTCAGCTCGCTGAACAGATGTGCCCTCTGGCAACGCCTGGGCTCATATTACCTATGTCCATCTACTACTGCTGCCCGAGCCTTTCCCTTCCTGTTCTCAAAAAACTGATCCCATCCATACAGTATGTTACCTTGGCATTGGGCAGAGGCTGATATTTCAATTCCTTTTGCAATCCCTGTTCCTCTGCTAGAACCTGCAAACAATCATGCTCCAGGGGCTGGATTTCTGGATCCTGCAATATGGTGGCAGGGTTTAGCCTTGTAGCCAGAGTAAAGATGACTCTATCATTATTCAAGAGCAAGGCCTGGCATTGTGTCATGTGGGCATTCATGAGCCATCAATCAGGTGGCTGCCTTATGACACTCTCAAGCGCATGAGGAGCACAGATGGTGAGGTCCTGTCCCAGAGACAGTTTGTCGGCATGTTATAGTAGTGCCGCCACTGCTTCTATTATTGCCAGGCAGGTTGGCCATCTTGCCACTACTGAATCAAGTGTTTTGGATAGATAGGCTACCGGTCTCTTCCAGGGTCCAATTTTCTGTGTCAGCACCCCATTGACCATTCCCTGATTCTCAGCCACATAGAGATGTAAGGGTTTGGTTACATCAGGGAGTCCCAAAGCTGGAGCCAATATTAAGGCTTGTTTGATATTATCAAATGCAGCTTGTTCATCCTGTCCCCAGATGAAAGAGTCATTGCCCTTTGTAAGGGCATGCAGAAGGGCTGCCATCTTGGCAAATCCCGGAATCCACAGCCAGCTAAACCCTGCTGTACTGAAAATTTCCCTCAGCTGTTCAGTAGTCCCTGGAGGGGGAATATGAAATACAGTCTCTTTTCTAGCCTCCGAAGGCCATCTCTTTCCCTCTTTTAATATATATCCCAGATAACTGACCTGCAGGATGGGAGTTTTTCGCTGTAGCTGAGCTCACCCATCTCTTGCAACAGCTGGTCGGTGGCGTCAAAACAACTTTCTTTACAATCTGCTGCTAATAGTATATCGTCCACATATTGGAGATGAGTTACCTGGGGATTGGTGGCCTGGAGGTGCACCAGGTCTAGGTGTAGGGCTTCATCTTCCTTTTGGGACAATCCTGGATTCAGTGTCCTTTCTCCTTGCAATAGGCACACTGATCCTTAGACAGAGGGCCCCTCTGATTTCCAGGAACTCTCTCCCTATCATTATGACTGCACTGTGGTGGCCAGGATCTTAGTCAACTTTCTGTCTTGCCTCTTATCCTTTCTCTTTCTTTCACTTCCTGCTCTTTTTGCTTTCTTTCCTCTTTCTCTTCTTTCAGCTCCCGGCTGTAAAAAACCTTTTCTGCTACCTGCACTAAATCCTTTAACGACTTTTCCTGTAAACCCTCTATTTTCTGGAGTTTTCTACAAATATCTGTGGCTGACTGGTCTATAAAGATTATAGTCACCATTGCCTTATGCTCATCTGAGGTAGCGTCATAAGGTGTAAACCAGCTATATGCCTCCATTAGCCATTGAAGAAAGGCTGTGGGAGATTCATCTGGCTACTGAACCATCTCTCTTACCTTCATCAAATTGGTGGGCTTTTGAGCGGCCCCATGGACACATGATATTAGAGTCTGGCGGTAGACCTGCAGGCATTCCCTACCTCCGGATACGTTGTAATCCCAGTTGGGGTGGGTGAGGGGAAAGCCATCATCAATCTCATTAGGGAGGATGGAAGGCCACCAGTCCTTTCCTGGCACAGTCTTTCTTCCCTAGAGGAGGACCCGTCTCCTTCCTCACTAGTCAAAAGGGCCTGCAAGAGTTGCTGGCAATCATCCCACGTGGGCTGGTGTGAGAATAGGACATATTCAAAGAAAGATGTGCCTTGTATCTCACCTCCAAGACATGATAGTCACAGCCTGTCCTATAATAAAGTCATCCATCAAGAAAGTCAAAGAAGCAACAATGATAGAAATAAAAAGAACAAGACAGGCAATTTGACAAGGACACCCTTATGGGTGGTACCACAGAATTCTGATTGAGAGGCTGCCTCACAGCAGCTGTCTCTGAAGAGAAACGGATGGGAGGAAGACCATCCCAGACCTAGCCTCCCAAATGGAACCGGAATGTCCTCCAGTTCCCAGTCAATCAATATTCTGACAAATATGTCGATCCCAGTGGCTGAGCAGATGACCAAAAAGGTCCAGATAGGTGACTAAAGAGAAACAGTGGTATACCAGAAATCAGACTAACCTGTTCCGAGCTCGACCTCTGAGCCCAGTCTGTTGAGGGTTAAGGAAGGGCATGCTGTTTTCCGGGCAACGCACCAAAATGTAAGACCTGGAGTCTCACTGCTCAGGAGCTCAGGATTGTGCCCTTCACAGGAACACTCACAGACCACAACTCAATGCAATAGCAAAAGGTTTTATTGCTGTCGAGATAGGTCGCACCTCCAAAGACAGGACATGAGCCTGAACATGCAAAGCACAGTGTTTTTATGCCTGAAAATCAGATCACTTTTGCTCTATACTTTACAGCTGGTTGTTTCTCAGAACAGTTCACCCTGCCCTTCAAGAGCTATCAGCACGTGGCTTCAATTCAAATAATCACAGTTGTTTTTCTCATTCCCAGATGGTCCCTCATTTGTTCTGATGATGAAGTCACTGAATAATGTCATGTTGCAGTGTTAAGGGTGCAGGGATCTGTTTAGGAGCCTGTGCAAAACAACCGCCTCATTCAGTAAGGTAATTCAAGGCCCTGGAGAAGACTGTTCACCAACTTCATACAGAGATTGGGTTCAGCTCTAAAGAGGGCAGTACCAGACTGACACCAGATAAGCACTGATGCAATTATTGGCACATGATACTGCAAATACCACATGTACGAGAGCATTTAGAGCATGAAAAGGAGGAGCGGCCCCAAGAGATGAATGATTAAGAGAGACAACTGTTATTGGCTCTCAAGAGCATCATGCCGCCACACAGGACTAGCTACAGCTAGAGTTCCCAGTTCTCAAAACACCCGGTGTGCTATTTTGGGTGAATCCAGGAATTTACCAAAGAACTGTGAGGTTAAATCTCTAGAATGCAAAATACTAGGTGTGTTAACACAGAGGCAAGTTGTGCCTTTACTCACAGAAGGGAACAAGCAGATTTTGGCTCCAAGGGAATGCAAAGGTTCCCCGGGTTTCATGGAAGCTGTGGCAAGGGAAAGCACAGGTCTAGGGATGACTGCTCCGAGAGGGATCTACAGGCTAACCTCTTGCCATCAGGAAACGAACAGAGGGGCCTGTCAGGGTTAGACCCTTCATGCAACAATACAAGCTGTCTCCCATCAGGCAGCCATGAGGTACTAGGCAGGTAGGAAAATATCAACTGAGCATTTTAGACTTGATACACACCACTGCATGCAGCATCGCAGCTTTGCATCTGGCTGCAGATAAACCTCTGACCCTATCGGCAAGAGTTGTATGTCACAATGGAAATAGAGATGTTTATGGACCCGTGTATTCAGGGATGGTAAAGCGGATCTCTGGAAGAAGCAGAATAATTTCTACAGTATCTATTGTACACCCAGTTACTGTTGATGGGGACTGCAAGGAAAAAGTTAAAATTATGCAAAAATGTACATGTAAAACATGAGATGCAAAAATAAGGCAGGGTTAGAACTGCTCAGCTGTTACTGTTCTCCTCCATCTAGGGCAAAGCCACACCCTGAAGAACAACAGGCACATTTGGCAGTACCGGAAATTGTGTGTTCTGGAAAACACTGCCTAATGATCAGAGATCCAAATTAATGGCAGCAACAAATGTTGTTCCTTGAAATGAAGGAAATGACTTCAGTATCCTCTCCCAAAGTCGTGGGATCCACAATGTGTGCTTCTGAAGGTTCATACAGTTTCTAGGAATCTGTAAAATTTCTCCAGTAGGACAAAGTGTATGGTGGGTTAAATAGGTGGAACCAGAGGAAAAAAGAGGGAACTTGACACCTTCTGTGGCCTGCCACTGAAGGAGAAATTCAGAAATAATTCCAGGAGTCTTTCTGCAGGATGAGTCTACTCTTTGCCCAAATGCTTAGACTTGCAGGGTCCTAACCATATTTAGATTGTTGAAATCATACACTGCGAGACTGGAGCTCAAAGGAACTTAAGGCAGACGGCACACGCAGAGTGCAAGATCTGTTCTAGCCACGTTCCTCCTTGAGCATCAGCCAGAGCTGAAAGAATGACCTTGTTAAAGTAGGCAAAGACTGCTCCTGGCTTATGCCTCTTCTCCTTGCCTGATCATCAGAAGCCATGCCTTAGACTCTCCCCTCAAACTCCTTGTGGGCCAACACAGGTGCGTACTGTGAGCTAAGCAGTGGAATTTGGGTAGAACGCAAGGTCAACTGTTTCTGGAAAGGCTGCTTTAGGGTGGGATATGGGAACATTCCCAGGAGGAAGGAAGGGTTTCACAGTTTGGAAGCAGAAGAGCGTTCCACGGTTTGGCCTGTAATTGGAGGCCTCGAGGGAGTGGGTGGGGCCTCAGGTCGGTATTTAAGCGTGAGCAGCAGACCCCTTTACGCATTTGCCATAGTCTGCACTTTCCTGGGTGTTGTTCTCAGTACACACTGGAGAGGAAGAACTCCTGTCAAAGTGTCCTCGGCAGGATGGAAGATCAGGCAGATGTGGGTGGCTGCAGTAAGACAAAGACATCCCAGCGTCAAAAGACTGTTTGGCAGTCCAAGCAGAAGGAGGTATTGCTCTCAGTTTTTGCCAAGACACCTTACCGGAGCTTCAGGACCAGGCAGGAACTGGCCAGGGAATTTGGGGTTCCAGAGTCCTGCATCCGCGTGTGGTTTCAAAACCGCAGAACTACAACTGGCATGTCGAGGAAGACCTCAAAGCAGACCACCGCAGGCTCCAGCCATGAAGCCTCCCAACAGCCTCCTGAAAAGCTTGTCGCCAGGGTACAAGAAGCAAGAGGCCCGCCCTCAGAACGGAGAAGGCCTCGAAGGCGGCTTAGTCCAGCACAGATCAGCATGCTAGTGCAAGCTTTGGAGATCTCTCCATCTCCAGACTATGCCACGAGGGTGCAACTGGCACTGAGCACAGGTTTGCCTGAGGACACCGTCCACATATGGTTCCAGAACAGAAAGGCCAGGCAGAAAGGCCACGCTGGAGAGAGCACAGCTAAAGGTGAGGACCTGCCTGCCTCTCCTGGCCTGGAAAGGGCTCCTGGAGCATCGTGTTGCATTGAGCAGGAGGCTTCCCAGGACAGCTTGTTGACCCCGCGTTCTGCAGGACGCCAGTGTGCAGAAGTGTTGATGTCAAGATCCGAGCTCACCTTCTTCACAGAGGCCTACCCAGAAGCCAGCGACTCCTGCCCTGTCCAGCTCTTCCTGGAGCAACTGTAGAGTACAGTGGAAAAGGAACAGGGACCAGCCGCTCTGGGCCCAGATGTACCATGGGAGCAGATCGAACCAACACTCGAGGCTCCTCTCATAGAAGAAGAATATCAGGCTCTGTTGGATGATATTTGACCCCATTGGGAATGCCCAGAATTGGGACTGTAAAACCCCGTTGCCTGGACCCTAACCTGACCATTGTCTCAGAGACTCCAGCCAGAAATGAGCTTGGACAGATGCTCAGACTTGCACCTAAGAAAGATGCAGAGCTCTAGGGATCCTGAGTAAGTTTTGGGGAAAAGATGAAGGCCATTGAGGTGCGAGGAACCTCACAAGAAGACCAACAGAAACAGCTGACTCAGCCCAGAGGGGGCTTGCAGAGACTGAGCCATCAAATAAGGAGCATGCTTGGTCTGGACTTAGGGACCCTGCACACACATAGCAGGTGGGAGGTGAATCCTTGGGCTTAATATGGGTTGCCCTACGAGGGAGGTGTTGTGGCGTGGCACAGCGGTGGCGGTGGAGAGTTGTTTCTAACCTGGACTTTATTGTTTCTAACCTGGACGGTTTTTGAAGGACAGTTATATAATGTTAGCTTCAATTATGATCAGGATAAATATGTAATTTGTCTGCTATTGTACTCTGTGTCATTAAATTATTTTTAGGCATTACTATGACCAGGTTATTCTTTTCATTTGGAAATTAATGTAAAGAGGAGATATGATTATCTTTCAAGGTGAAAAGAGGTATGATCATGAGTCTTGGTTTTTAACTTGACTGCATATGGAATTAAGCAAAACACCCAAATTAAGGACACAATTGTGAAGTACTCTTCCTTATTTGAAGTAGTCTTCTCTACTTCTCTTTTGAATCTGTAAGGCTGAAAAACACACCTTTAATCTGTATCTTCATACTGCAAAACCAACCACTCAACTTTGCCTCATCTTACTGGAAACCTATACAAGGACATAGAAGAAGGAATGTTTTACTCTTTGCCTGTTCCCTTTTGCTTTGGTAGCAAATCTATTTCTTCATTGACTATAGAACCTTCTTCTTGAGGATTTCCGTGTATATGAAGGTGCGTTGCGCCAACCAGCCTCATGGACTAAGCCACTGATAGATTCCTCGGTTTTCCATTTTTAGCCATCCACTGTTGAATTAATTGACTCACAGATTGTAAATCATTCTCATAAATCCTTTCCTATAAAGAGAGAGTTTGAGGGAAAATAAACTATGCATATAATCATCTTTCATATAGAACTACCAGATTTTCTGCTTTTAATAATGACATGTAATTCATTCAGAAATCACTTAAACAATAGTAATGGACATATGAGGAGTTATAGAAAAAAATATTCATCATCATGCAAAGTCAAAATGCTACATAAATTTTTGGGTATATTAATGGACCAGGAGTTAACTTTTTTGATGCAGTTGCATTCTAAAATATCATAATTGAATTCCAAGTATTTTAATTTTTGCAGCATTTATATATAGTTTATTTTTTACCTCAAATTAGTCCCTTCTTTGTCTTAATTCCCTCAACACACATTAAAGTGTGTTTATTTTTCCTTTTCATAGGTTACAGAGATTCTATTTTATATGGGGATGACATCATGAAAATTAACTGTTCTATGCATGACACTGCTAATACCAAAACATCATTCAACTAATAAGTAGACCTATCAGAATCACACTAGAATTCTCAGCAGAGATTATAAAATCCAGAAGTGTTTGGATGGATATCATGCAGAAACTAAGAGACCACCGATGCCAACCCAGACTACTATACCCAGGATATATGCAGCCATCCAGCCCTACAGAACATACTAGAAGGAAAACCCTAACCCAATAATATGAAATACACTCCAGAAAACACATTGAGGCCCACACCATGAGGGGAAGTCCATGTCTGACACTCCCTGGATGACCATGAACCATAGTCAAGATAGCCTAGAGACACACAATATCTGTAAACATGACAGGCAAAAAAATGTCAATAAAAGATACTCTGCTATAATCTTAGATGAGTGCCTAGCCCAGTTGTCATCAGAGAGACATCACCCGGCATCTGATGGGAGTAGATGCAGCGACCCACAGCCAAACACAATGATGTATCCAGGGGAACCCCAGAAATGAGGGAATACGTATTGTAGGAACCAGAGATATCAAGGACACAACAAGAGCATGGCCCACTGAGTCAATTGGGCTCATAGGGGATCACAGAGACTGAAGGACAAAAACATAAACATTCTATGAGTCTTGTGAGCTAGGTTGTTGGCATACACCTTATGATCATTATCCTGATGTTGCTGAGGGACTTCCAACAGTGAGAATGGGGGTGTCTCTCACTCTTTTTCCTGCTCTAGCTACACTTTCTCTCCTCATGTATTGCTTTGACCAACTCTGATGTGAGGGATTGTTCCTAGTCTTATTATAACTTGCTATGCCATCACATTTTTTCTCAGTGAAAATAAAGAAGCAGTGGATGAAGGAGATGTGAGTTGGGCAGAGTAGAGGTGGATAGATTGTGGCTGGGAGGAGTGGAGGAAGAGGAAACTGCAGTTCGGATGTAGTGCATGAAACAACAACAAAAATAAAATGCTAAAACAAAATAAACTGTCAGCAGCTCAGGCTGTTGGTGATCACCTGCATTCCTAGCACTCAGGAAGTTTAAGGTAGGTGGATCTCTGTGAGTTCAAGCACAGGCTGTTCTATAAAGAGAGTCCGGGACAGCCAAAATTATTCAGAAAAATCCTGTCTTCAAACAAACAAAAAACTGTCAGCATTTTGTTTTTCATCTTTAGGAACTTTGTTTTATGTTTCACTTTTTTACTTTTTATTTTTTTAATATTATCTACAGTTTATTAACTTTGTATCCAAGCTGTAGACCAGTCCCCTCATTCCCTCCCTTTCCTACCCTCCTTCCCTCATCTACTACCTACCCCTTTCTAAGTCTACTGATAGGGGAGGGCCTCCGCCTGTTCCAACCGACCCTATATTATCAGGCATCATCAGGTTTGCTGCAATGTCCTCCTCTGTGGCCTAGCAAATCTGATCCTGCCTTGTGAGGGGGGAAGTCAAAGAGCCAGCCATTGAGTTCATGTCTGTAAGAGTCCCTGTTTCACTTAGTATGGTACCCACTTGGATACAGAGCTAAAATGGACTATATTTGAGCAGGGGTGCTAGGTTCTATGAGTACATTATCCTTGGTTGGAGATACAGTCTCTTAAAAGACCCCTGTGCCCTGATATATTTGGTCCTTGTGGAGTTCCTGCCCTCTCCAGGTCACACTAACTCCCCCCTTTTTTATATGATTCCCTGTGCTCTGCCCAAGGTTTGGTTATGAGTCTCAGCACCTGCTTTGATATACTACTAGGTAGAGTCTTTCCCAGGTCCTCTGTGGTAGGCTAGGGTCCTGTTTCTTGTTTTCTCCTATGTCCATCCCATTGGTCTTTCTACGTGAGGATTGATCATCTTAACCCAGGTCCTCTTTCTTGTTTATCTTTTTGTTTATCTTCTTATAGATTTTAGTATGTTTATCCTATATTATAGGTATAGCCTCCACTTAAAATCGAGTATATACCGTGTATGTCTTTCTGCTTCTGAGATACCTCACTCAGGATGATCTTTTCTAGATTGTTTGTTTGTTTGTTTCTTCATGTTTGAATTTTATGACTTCTGTGAATGGTCTAGATATAAACCTCTCTGTTGCATAGCTGGAACAGTGGTTTCCCATTTTATAAGCTGCTTCACCACCTAAGGAATGGATGGCAAAAGCGTTTTAGTTTCATGTTGTTAGACCTGGAGTCTCACTGCTCAAGAGCTCAGGATTGTGCACTTCCCAGGAACACTCATAGACCACAACTTGAGGCAAAAGCAAGAGTTTTATTCCAATTTCTATAAGGTTCCCCCTCCAAAGACAGGAGACAGCCTTAAATATGCAAAGGACAGGGTTTTATACATGAAATTCAAACCACTTTTGCTCTATACATTGATTGTTCAGCAAGAATAGCATGAAGATAGTTTACACCTGGTTTTAGGTAGTATACAGCTGGTTGTAGAGAGTTTACAGGTGGTTTTAGATAGTTTTTCTCAGAACAGTTGACCCTTTCCTTCAAGAGTTATCTACACCTGACTTCAATTCAAATAATCACTGTTGTTTTTCTCATTCACAGGTGGTCTCTCACACACCCCCCCTTTTGCCTCAATTTTAACCCTAAAATTGTGGATCAACCTCATGGAGGGGTTGATATTCTTTCTGGAATATCAGGACTTGAACTGTACTTATACTTTCCCTGACAAAGGGGAGTTCTGGTCAGAGAGTTTATTGTCCCTGATGAGGTTCAATTTCAGCGGGTAGTTAGAGGCTTGGACTTTCCAGGTGTTGCAGGTTGATGAAATGCATGCTTAACATGTGACATGTGGATTCAAGCTGTGATGCCCTCTTTTGACTGCAGTTGGCGTGGTGGGGAGGATGTAATAAGGACCCTTCAACTGAGGTTCCAGATTCTGGTTGCCATGTCACTGCACATATACCAGATCTCCAACCTGGAACTGATGGGGCACCTAAAAGGACCCAGGCACATATGCACGGCCAACCTTGCTCCAAATTTTTTTCTGAATAAGCTGCAATTCTTTCAGCCTGTACAAGTCAGATTTACCACTAGTTTTATCAAGGGGGTACCCAAGAAGAGTCAGGGAACAGAAACCCATATAGTAGTTCGAAGGGTGTTAAGCCTATATGGAGAGAGTATTTCTGACCCTAAAGAAGGCCAAGGGAAGGAGCGCCGCCTTGTCACCGCCAGTCTCCATGTTCAATTTGGTGAGAATCTCTTTGAGAGTTCTATCAATTCTCTCTAAATGTCCTGTACTTTGGGGTCTATAAGCACAATGTAACTTACAGTCAAGCCCCAGAAACCTGGCCACCTCCTGGCTTACCTGAGCAATGAAGTTTGACCCAATTGTCTGACCCAATTACCTTTGGAATACCAAACCGAGGAAAAATGTCTTCCAGAATCTTTTGGCCATGACCAGGGAGGTTTTTTCCTTGTGGGAAAAGCTTCCACCCATCCTGAGAAAGTGTCTACAAAAACCAGGAGATATTTATTGCCGTACCTGGATTTTTTACTTTCAGTGAAATCTACTTCCCAATGCATTCCAGGTCTAGTTCCTTGTCACTGGCCAGCAGTGTCACCTGAATACCACCTGAGAGAGGGCTGGGAGAGAGATAGAGACAGGGTGACACAGAAAAGCACACCGAGTCTACATGCTGATCCAGGTGTTGATTTAATGGACGTCAGGTTAACACTTAAGTAGGCAGAAAAGTACAAGCAGTTTCTCATGTAGGAGCTTTACTTGGTCAGAACATAGGAGAGCTCACTCAAGGTTACACAGAGCCTTTTGTCTGGTACTATGGTTGCACACAGTTTCTCAGGGTCAGAGCAGTCTGCTGTAGGACCACCAAGGTCAGTTTATAAGAAACTGGACTTTGGAAAATAGCCAAAGCCAAGAGGCAGGGTTCCACTGCTCAGAGGCCATTAACTCCAAATTTGCCATTAACTCCAAAAAGGTTGCGACAGTTCCTCTCAGCCACTTCCCTGGGCTCTGGAACTCTTACCTATGTTTACCCTCTGGCAAGGTTCACATGCACTAGTCACTCTCTCAGTCAGGGGAGTGAGGTTTAGTGTTCAGTACTGGGATTGGTGGGCAATTTCAGCCAATTTTTTGCCCTCAAGTGAGTCCATTTATACATTTGAGTTATTAATCTCTCAGCATCTTCCTGTGGTAGAATGATCTTACATTGGAGTTTATCCAGGGCCCCCAAGTCAGTGTCAAATGTTCCCTTTTTTTTGCCACATTAACTTTAAGTCACTTTCTGAGTAGTTTAGTCATTCTTCTCTGGGCAGTTCAGCAGTTAGTACCACTGGGACAGAGTTTCCTCTAGCAGCTGCTTTAGCCTCCTGATCAGCCACATTATTCCCCTTTGCTGCCCTAGAAGTCCCCTTCTGATGTCCTGGGCAATGAATAATGCTTACCTTGTCCAGCAGCAACTAGGCATTGAGCAAAGCCAAAATCTTGTTATTATTTTTTATCTCTTTACTGGCTGATGTTAGCAGGCCTCTCTGCTGATAGATGGCCCCGAGCTCATGGGCTGTTGGTAAGGCAAACCAACTATCAGTGTAGATGTTTATCCTTTTGCCCTTTTCCAGAGTTAATGCCTGGGTTAAAGCAATCAATTCAGCTCCCTGAACAGATGTGCCCTCCAGCAACGCCTGGGCCCATATTACCTTATGTCCATCTACTACTGCTGCCCATGCCTTTCCCTTCCTGTTCTCAAAAAACTGATCCCATCCATACAGTATGTTACGTCGGCATTGGGCAGAGGCTGATCTTTCAATTCCTTTTGCAATCCCTGTTCCTCTGCTAGAACCTGCAAACAATCATGTACCAGGGGCTGGATTTCTGGATCCTGCAATATGGTGGCAGGGTTTAGCCTTGTAGCCAGAGTAAAGATGACTCTATCATTATTCAAGAGCAAGGCCTGGCATTGTGTCATGTGGGCATTCATGAGCCATCAATCAGGTGGCTGGCTTATGACACTCTTAAGGGCATGAGGAGCACAGATGGTGAGGTCCTGTCCCAGAGTCAGTTTGTCTGCATGTTATACTAGTGCCGCCACTGCTTCTATTATTGCCAGGCAGGTTGGCCATCTTGCCACTACTGAATCAAGTGTTTTGGATAGATAGGCTCCCGGTCTCTTCCAGGGTCCAATTTTCTGTGTTAGCACCCCGTTGACCATTCCCTGATTCTCAGCCACATAGAGATGTAAGGGTTTGGTTACATCAGGGAGTCCCAAAGCTGGAGCCAATATTAAGGCTTGTTTGATATTATCAAATGCAGCTTGTTCATCCTTTCCCCAGATGAAAGGGTCATTGACCTTTGTAAGGGCATACAGAAGGGCTGCCATCTTGGCAAATCCTGGAATCCACAGCCAACAAAACCCTGCTGTACCGAAAATTTCCCTCAGTTGTTCAGTAGTTCCTGGAGGGGGAATATGAAATACAGTCTCTTTTCTAGCCTCCGAAGGCCATCTCTTTCCCTCTTTTAATATATATCCAGATAACTGACCTGCAGGATGGGAGTTTATCGCTGTAGCTGAGCTCACCCATCTCTTGCAACAGCTGGTCGGTGGCGTCAAAACAACTTTCTTTACAATCTGCTGCTAATAGTATATCATCCACATATTGGAGATGAGTTACCTGGGAATTGGTGGCCTGGAGGTGCGCCAGGTCTAGGTGGAGGGTTTCATCTTCCTTTTGGGACAATCCTGGATCCAGTGTCCTTTCTCCTTGCAATAGGCACACTGATCCTTAGCCAGAGGGCCCCTCTGATTTCCAGGAAATCTCTCCCTATCATTAGGACTGCACTATGGTAGCCAGGATCTCAGTCACTTTCTGTCTTGCCTCTTATCCTTTCTCTTTCTCTCACTTCCTGCTCTTTTTGCTTTCTTTCCTCTTTCTCTTCTTTCAGCTCCCGGCTGTAAAAAACCTTTTCTGCTACCTGCACTAAATCCTTTAATGACTTTTCCTGTAAACCCTCTATTTTCTGGAGTTTTCTACAAATATCTGTGGCTGACTGGTCTATAAAGATTATAGTCACCATTGCCTTATGTTCATCTGAGGTAGGGTCATAACGTGTAAACCAGCTATATGCCTCCATCAGCCATTGAAGAAAGGCTGTGGGAGATTCATCTGGCTCCTGAACCATCTCTCTTACCTTCATCAAATTGGTGGGCTTTTGAGCGGCCCCATGGACACATGATATTAGAGTCTGGCGGTAGACCTGTAGGCATTCCCTACCTCCGGATACGTTGTAATCCCATTTGGGGTGGGTGAGGGGAAAGCCATCATCAATCTCATTAGGGAGGATGGAAGGCCTCCTGTCCATTCCTGGCACAGTCTTAGAGGGAAAATAAACTATGCATATAATTATCTTTCACATACAACTACCAAATTTTCTGCTTTTAATAATGTTATGTAATTCATTCAGGAATCACTTAAACAATAGTAACTGACGTATGAGGAGTTACAGAAAAAAAATATTCATCATCATGCAAAGTCAAAATGCTACATAAATTTTTGGGTATATTAATGGACCAGGAGTTAACTTTTTTGATGCAGTTGCATTCTAAAATATCATAATTGAATTACAAGTATTTTAATTTTTGCAGCATTTATATATAGTTTATTTTTACCTCAAATTAGTCCCTTCTTTGTCTCAATATCCTCAACACACATTAAAGTGTGTTTATTTTTCATTTTCATAGGTTACAGAGATTCTATTTTATATGGGGATGACACCACGGAAATGAACTGTTCTAGGCATGACACTGCTAATACCAAAACAGCATTCAAATAATAAGTAGACCTATCAGAATCACACTAGAATTCTTAGCAGAGATTATGAAAGCCAGAAGGGCTTGGATAGATATCATGCAGATACTAAGAGACCAGCAATACCAACCCAGACTATTATACCCAGTATATATGCAGCCATCCAGGCCTACAGAAGATACTAGAAGGAAAACCCCAAACCAATAATATGAAATATACTCCAGAAAACACATTGAGGCCAACGCCATGAGAGGAAGTCCATGCCTGAAACTGCCTGGATCACCATGAACCAGAGTCAAGATAGCCTAGAGACACACGATATCTGTAAACATGACAGGCAAAAAAAAAAAATGTCAATGAAAGATACTCTGCTATAATCTTAGATGAGTGCCTAGCCCAGTTGTCATCAGAGAGACATCACCCGGCATCTGTTGGGAGTAGATGCAGCGACCCACAGCCAAACACAATGATGTATCCAGGGGAACCCCAGAAATGAGGGAATACGTTATTGTAGGAACCAGAGATATCAAGGACACAACAAGAGCATGGCCCACTGAGTCAATTGGGCTCATAGGGGATCACAGAGTCTGAAGGACAAAAACATAAACATGCTATGAGTCTTGTGACCTAGGTTGTTGGCATACACCTTATGATCATTATCCTGATATTGCTGAGGGACTTCCAACAGTGAGAATGGGGGTGTTTCTCACTCTTTTTCCTGCTCTAGCTACACTTTCTCTCCTCATGTATTGCTTTGACCAACTCTGATATGAGGGATTGTTCTTAGTCTTATTATAACTTGCTATGCCATCACACTTTTTTTCATTGAAAATAATGAAGCAGTGGATGAAGGAGATGTGAGTTGGGCAGAGTAGAGGTGGATAGATTGTGGTTGGGAGGAGTGGAAGAACAGGAAACTGCAATTCGGATGTAGTACATGAAACAACAACAAAGATAAAATGCTACAACAAAATAAACTATCAGCAGCTAGGCCTCATGGTGAGCACCTGCATTCCTAGCACGCAGGAAGTTAAAGGTAGGTGGATCTCTGTGAGTTCAAGCACAGGCTGTTCTACAAAGAGAGTCCAGGACAGCCAAAATTATTCAGAAAAATCCTGTCTTCAAACAAAAGAAATCTGTCAGCATTTTGTGTTTCATCTTTAAGAACTTTGTATTATGTCCCACCTTTTTAATTTTTATTTTTAATATTAGATACAGCTTGTTAACTTTGTATCCCAGCTGTAGCCCAGTTCCTCATCACCTCCCTATCCCACCTTCCTTCCCTCATCTCCTCCCTACCCCTTTCCAAGTCCGCTGATAGGGAGGGCCTCCTCCTGTTCCAACTGACCCTTGCTTATCAGGTATCATCAGGACTGGCTGCAATGTCCTCCTCTGTGGCCTAGCAAGTCCGATCTTTCCTTGGGGGAGAGGTCAATGAGCCAGCCATTGAGTTCATGTCCGAAATAGTCCTTGTTCCACTTAGTATGGTAACCAATTGGATGCAGAGCTAACATGAACTGCATTTGAGCAGGGGTGCTAGGTTATATGCATACATGGTCCTTGGTTGGAGATACAGTCTCATAAAAGACCCCTGTGCTCTGATATATTTGGTCCTTGTGGAGTTCCTGTCCTCTCCAGGTCGTACTAACTCCGCCTTCTTTCATATGATTCCCTGTGCTCTGCCCAAGGTTTGCTTATGAGTCTCAGCATCTACTTTGATACACTGCTAGGTAGAATCTTTCACAGGTCCTCTGTGGTAGCTTCTGTCCTGTTGTTTTCTCCTATGTCCATCCCATTTGTCTTTCTAAGTGAGGATTGATCATCTTAATCCATGTCCTCTTTCTCATTTATCTTCTTTAGGTGTACAGATTTTAGTATGTTTATCCTATCTTATAGGTCTAGCATCCACTTAAAAGTGAGTGTATACCATGTATGTCTTTCTGATTCCGGGATACCTCACTCTGGATGATCTTTTCTAGATTGTTTGTTTGTTTCTTCATGTTTACATTTCATGACTTCTTTGAATGGTCTACATATAAACCTGTCTGTTGCGTAGCTGGTAAAGATGTTTCCCATTTCATAAGCTGCTTCATCATTAAGGAATGGATTGCAAAAGCTTCCAAGACAAGACAGGCAAGTGGACAAGGACACCCTTAAGGGTGGTACCACAGAATTCTGATTGAGAGGCTGCCTCACGGCGGCTGTCTCTGAAGAGAAACAGATGGGAGGAAGACCATCCCAGGCCTAGCCTCCCCAAATGGAATCTGGAGCATCCTCCAGGTCCCAGTCAACCGTTATTCTGACAAGTCTGTCTATCGCAGTGACTGAGAAGACGACCAAAAAGGTCCAGATAGGTGACTAAAGAGAAACAGTGGTATACCAGAAATCAGACTAACCTGTTCCGAGCTCGACCTCTGAGCCCAGTCTGTTGAGGGTTAAGGAAGGGCATGCTGTTTTCCGGGCAACGCACCAAAATGTAAGACCTGGAGCCTCACTGCTCAGGAGCTCAGGATTGCGCCCTTCACAGGAACACTCACAGACCACAACTCAATGCAATAGCAAAAGGTTTTATTGCTGTTGAGATAGGTCGCACCTCCAAAGACAGGACATGACCCTGAACATGCAAAGCACAGGGTTTTTATGCCTGAAAATCAGATCACTTTTGCTCTATACTTTACAGCTGGTTGTTTCTCAGAACAGATCACCCCGCCCTTCAAGAGCTATCAGCACCTGGCTTTAATTCAAATAATCACAGTTGTTTTTCTCATTCCCAGGTGGTCCCTCATTTGTTCTGATGATGAAGTCACTGAATAATGTCATGTTGCAGTGTTAAGGGTGCAGGGATCTGTTTAGGAGCCTGTGCAAAACAACCACCTCATTCAGTAAGGTAATTCAAGGCCCTGGAGAAGACTGTTCACCAACTTCATACAGAGATTGGGTTCAGCTCTAAAGAAGGCAGTACCAGACTGACACCAGATAAGCACTGATGCAATTATTGGCACATAATACTGCAAATACCACATGTAGGAGAGCATTTAGATTATGAAAAGGAGGAGCGGCCCCAAGAGATGAATGATTAAGAGAGACAACTGCTATTGGAAATCAGGAGCATCATGGTGACCTCACAGGACAAGCTACAGCTAGAGTTCCCAGTTCTCAAAACACCCGGTGTGCAATTTTGGATGAATCCAGGTATTTACCAAAAAAACCTGTGAGGTTAAAATCTCTAGAACTCAAAATAGGAGGTGTGTTAACACAGAGGCAAGTGGTCCTTTTACTCACAGAAGGAAACAAGCAGATTCTGGCTCCAAGGAATTCAAAAGTTCCTGGGGTTTCATGGCAGCTGTGGCAAGGGAAAGCACTGGTCCAGGGATCACTGCTCCGAGAGGGACATACAGGCTAACCTCTTGCCATCAGGAAACCAAGAGAGGGGCCTGTCAGGCTTAGACCCCTCATGCAACAATACGAGCTGCCTCACATCAGGCAGCCATGAGGTACTAGGCAGGTAGGAAAATCTCAACTGAGGATTTTAGACTTGATACACACCACTGCATGCAGCAGCACAGCTTTGCATCTGGCTGCAGATAAACCTCTGACCCTATCCGCAAGGGTTCTGTGTTACAAAGGAAATACAGCTGTTTATGGACCTGTGTCTTCAGGGATGGTAAAGAGGATCTCTGGAAGAAGCAGAATAACATCTACAGGATCTATTGTACACCCAGGTACTGTCGATGGGGACTGCAAGGAAAAAGTTAAAATTATGGCACATGTAAAACAGGAGATGCAAAAATAAGGCAGGGGTAGAACTGCTCAGCTGTTACTGTTCTCCTCCATCTAGGGCAAAGCCACACCCTGAAGAACAACAGGCACATTTGGCAGTACCGGAAATTGTGTGTTCTGGAAAACACTGCCTAATGATCAGAGATCCAAATTAATGGCAGCGACAAATGTTGTTCCTTGAAATGGAGGAAATGACTTCAGTATCCTCTCCCAAAAGTCTTGGGATCCACACTGTGTGCTTCTGAAGGTTCATACAGTTTCTAGGAATCTGTAAAATTTCTCCAGTAGGACAAAGTGTATGGGGGATTAAATAGGTGGAACCAGAGGAACCAAGAGGGAACTTGACACCTTCTGTGGCCTGCCACTGAAGGAGAAATTCAGAAATAATTCCAGGAGTCTTTCTGCAGGATAAGTCTACTCTTTGCCCAAATGCTTAGACTTGCAGGGTCCTAACCATATTTAGATTGTTGAAATCATACACCGGGAGACTGGAGCTCAAAGGAACTTAAGGCAGATGGCACACACAGAGTGCAAGATCTGTTCTAGCCACGTTCCTCCTTGAGCATCAGCCAGAGCTGAATGAATGACCTTATTAAAGTAGGCAAAGACTTCTCCTGGCTTATGCCTCTTCTCCTTGCCCGATCATCAGAAGCCATGCCTTAGACTCTCCCCGCAAACTCCTTGTGGGCCAACACAGGTGCGTACTGTGAGCTAAGCAGTGGAATTTGGGTAGAACACAAGGCCGACTGTTTCTGGAAAGGCTGCTTTAGGGTGGGGTATGGGAAAATTCGCAGGAGGAAGGAAGGGTTTCACAGTTTGGAAGCAGAAGAGCGTTCCACATTTTGGCCTGTAATTGGAGGCCTCGAGGGAGTGGGTGGGGCCTCAGGTCGGTATTTAAGGGTGAGCAGCAGACCCCTTTACGCATTTGCCATAGTCTGCACTTTCCTGGGTGTTGTTGTGAGTACACACTGGAGAGGAAGAACTCCTGTCAAAGTGTCCTCAGCAGGATGGAAGATCAGGCAGAGGTGGGTGGCTGCAGTAAGACAAAGACATCCCGGCGTCAAAAGACTGCTTGGCAGGCCAAGCAGAAGGAGGTCTTGCTCTCACTTTTCACCAAGACACCTTCCCCGAGCTTCAGGACCAGGCAGGAACTGGCCAGGGAATTCGGAGTTCCAGAGTCCTCCATCCGCATGTGGTTTCAAAACCGCAGAACTAGAACTGGCATGTCGAGGAAGACCTCAAAGCAGACCACCGCAGGCTCCAGCCAGGAAGCCTCCCAACAGCCTCCTGAAAAGCTTGTCGCCAGGGTACAACAAGCAAGAGGCCTGCCCTCAGAACGGAGAAGGCCTCGGACGCGGCTTAGTCCAGCACAGATCAGCATGCTAGTGCAAGCTTTGGAGATCTCTCCATCTCCAGACTATGCCACGAGGGTGCAACTGGCCCTGAGCACAGGTTTGCCTGAGGACACCGTCCACATATGGTTCCGGAACAGAAAAGCCAGGCAGAAAGGCCGCGCTGGAGGCAGCACAGCTAAAGGTGAGGACCTGCCTGCCTCTCCTGGCCCGGAAAGGGCTCCTGGAGCATTGTGTTGCATTGAGCAGGAGGCTTCCCGGGACAGCTTGTTGACACCGGGTTCTGCAGGAGGCCAGTGTGCAGAAGCCTTGATGTCAAGACCCGAGCTCACCTTCTTCACAGAGGCCTACCCAGAATCCAGCGACTCCTGCCCTGTCCAGCTCTTCCTGGAGCAACAGGTGAGAACAGTGGAAGAGGAACAGGGACCAGCTTTTCTGGACCCAGATGTACCATGGGAGCAGATCGAACCAACACTTGAGGCTCCTCTCACAGAAGAAGAATATCAGGCTCTGTTGGACGATATTTGACCACATTGAGAATGCCCAGAATTGGGACTGTAAAACCCCGTTGCCTGGACCCTAACCTGACCATTGTCTCAGAGACTCCAGCCAGAAATGAGCTTGGACAGATGCTCAGACTTGCACCTAAGAAAGGTGCAGAGCTCTAGGGATCCTAGGTAAGTTTTGGGGAAAAGATGGAATGCCCTGGAGGTGTGAGGAACCTCACAAGAAGAGCAACAGAAACAGCTGACCCAGCCCCCAGGAGTCTTGCAGAGACTGAGCCATCAAATAAGGAACATGCTTGGTCTGGAGCTAGGGACCCTGCACACACGTAGCAGGTGGGAGGTGAATCCTTGTGCTTAATGTGGGTTGCCCTACGAGGGAGGTGTTGTGGAGTGGCACAGTGGCGGTGGAGAGTTGTTTCTAACCTGGACTTTATTGTTTCTAACCTGGACGGTTTTTGAAGGACAGTTATATAATGTTAGCTTCAATTATGATCAGGATAAATATGTAATTTGTCTGCTCTTGTACTCTGCGTCATTAAATTATTTTTAGGCATTGCTATGACCTGGTTATTCTTTTCATTTGGAAATTAATGTAAAGAGGCGATATGATTATCTTTCAAGCTGAAAAGAGGTGTGATCATGAGTCTTGGTTTTTAACTTGACTGCATGTGGAATTACAAAACACCCAAATTAAGGACACAATTGTGAAGCACTCTTCCTTATTTGAAGTAGTCTTCTCTACTTCTCTTCTGAATCTGTAAGGCTGAAAAACACACCTTTAATCTGTATCTTCATACTGCAAAACCAACCACTCACCTTTGCCTCATCTTACTGGAAACCTATACAAGGACATAGAAGAAGGAATGTTTTACTCTTTGCCTGTTCCCTTTTGCTTTGGTAGCAAGTCTATTTCTTCATTGACTATAGAACCTTCTTCTTGAGGATTTCCGTGTATATGAAGGTGAGTTGAGGCAACCAGCCTCATGGACTAAGCCACTGATAGATTCCTCGATTTTCCATTTTTAGCCATCCACTGTTGAATGAATTGACTCACAGATTATAAATCATTCTCATAAATCCTTTCCAATAAAGAGAGAGTTAGAGGGAAAATAAACTATGCATATAATTATCTTTCACATAGAACTACCAAATTTTCTGCTTTTAATAATGTTATGTAATTCATTCAGAAATCACTAAAAACACAGTAATCGACATTTGAGGAGTTATAGAAAAAATATTCATCATCATGCAAAGTCAAAATGCTACATAAATTTTTGGGTATATTGATGGACTAGGAATTAAATTTTCTGATGCAGTTATATTCTAAAATATCGTAATTGAATTACAAGTATTTTAATTTTTTGCAGCATTTATATATAGTTTATTTTTACCTCAAATTAGTCCCTTCTTTGTCTCAATTTCCTCAACACACATTAAAGTGTGTTTATTTTTCATTTTCATAGGTTACAGAGATTCTATTTTATATGGGGATGACATCATGAAAATTAACTGTTCTATGCATGACACTGCTAATACCAAAACATCATTCAAATAATAAGTAGACCTATCAGAATCACACTAGAATTCTCAGCAGAGATTATAAAATCCAGAAGTGTTTGGATGGATATCATGCAGAAACTAAGAGACCGCCGATGCCAACCCAGACTACTATACCCAGGATATATGCAGCCATCCAGCCCTACAGAACATACTAGAAGGAAAACCCTAACCCAATAATATTAAATACACTCCAGAAAACACATTGAGGCCCACACCATGAGGGGAAGTCCATGCCTGACACTGCCTGGATGACCATGAACCAGAGTCAAGATAGCCTAGAGACACACGATATCTGTAAACATGACAGGCAAAAAAATGTTAATGAAAGATACTCTGCTATAATCATAGATGAGTGCCTAGCCCAGTTGTCATCAG
>JAEOAE010000992.1:0-84264 GCA_036365155.1 Meriones psammophilus | reverse complement strand
GCTAGAATGCCTCTGCTATCTGCATAATTTGATCATTTATCCACTGGTAGAGGAGCTACTACTGTCCTGAGACTCAGCTCTATTGTTCTAGCTAATGAGGGACTCTGGGCAGGCGTAGCAGTCAGAGCAACCGTGAGAGGTAGTTTATGGTTTTGTTCTGGGATTTTCCTCTGATGTAGCTCTAAAGAGCTGTGACTGAGACCAGAGGCCATGTCATGCTGAGAGTGGGGGCCATTGGCCCCAGGCCATGAAGAGCAGGCTGCTGAGGTATCACAGCCTGATCTGCTTTGACCGAGATGGACTGTGGTTCCGACTGTGGTTCAGGCTGTGGTTCTTTTGCTCTCCATGTGATGATCTCGGCAGAGACCCTTGGCCTTCAACCCTTCCTTTCCTGAGTGTTGAATGTCCAGAGAAGTGAGGATTTTGCAGCCTGGGCAGTAGAAAGTTGTGGTGCTTACAATATCACTATCTAGTGTGCACACACAGGCATTGGTTTTGCAGTGGACAGATTGGAAAACTGAAGGTCTCATTTCTAGAAATGATGAATGTTGTATTCCACATAGAGCTTAGTGTAAAAAATTTTACAAATTGTTTTGAAACTGGAAGAAAAGAGGGGGTGGTGGTCATCTTTCAGCAATACTTGATTACGGGTTTTTTTTATCCTTTCAACTTCCACCAGTCACAATGGCGTGGTTTAGGGAAATTCAATTCCAGGCTACAAAAGGAATTTCTGAGATGCAGAATTTTGTCAGGTGTGCCTGGTTTTAAATAAATGGATAGGGCATATTCCACATCTTGTGACATAATTCTTTCAGCAGGAAACAGATACTAAATTATTCTCAAACATTTTTTTGTGTGTGAGTGTCCAAAAGGGCTGGGCTCTGTCTGAACCCACAAGGGGACATGAGGGACTGCAAGCCATAGCCCAGCTTTATGATCACCTCCATTTTCCAAGAGACTTCCAGAGCAAAAAGACTCTGTAAAGGAGGTTATTAGTAGCTGGAGGGTCAGAAATATAACAATTTAGGTGTCACTTTGTGTTTGTCTTATAACAGTTGAGAAATCTGTGTTTATTTAATTTGTATTAATGAGAAAATCAAAGGTATCTCTGGTCCAGTGCACACTTTTCATGTTAGATTTTCCTTACGCTTTTTCATGTAAACTTGACTATATTTTAGGTTATGTTTTTTAGCTTTTTCTCCCACCCCTCATTCTTTCACAAACACTGTACATTCTTGATTATTGAAGTTTGTGGTAAGAACAGAAGTCACATCATGCCAGAAGATTATGAGATTCATGACAATAGACTCATCCCTTATTTTTCTGTTTTCCTCTCTTTCTTACCAGGTGGCTTTTCTGATATGAGATAGAGATTTTGGATTATTCTTTAGCAATCACATAAAGGCAATTTGCAGCTATGTCTGTAGAAGGCAGAAGAGATAACATGAAGGTGAGTGATACCAGTTGGCCAGTTTACTCCTTCTCTTTTGACATTTTCTTTTGGTGATCTGTCATTTTCTTCAGAAATTCCATGTGTCCAATGGTCTCCATATTCTTTAGTTGTTCAGTTCCCACATGTGTGTAGGCTTTTTATTATTTCTGTTATTTTTGAGGTTTGTCTTTCATCTATCATGGTCTGATAGGATACAAGATATTATTTCAATCTGGTTGTATCTGGTTTGTGACCTACTGTATGGTCAGTTTTGCAGAAGGGTCTGTGAGGTGCTGAAAGAAGATATATTCTTTTCTGTTTGGGTTAAAAAATTCTCTAGGTATCTGTTAGGTCCATTTGGTTCATGACATCCATTAGTGTCATTATCGCTCAGTTTAAGTTCTTTTCCATTGCTCTGTCCCTTGATGATAGTGATATGTTGACCTCTCCAACTATTAATGTATGGTAATTTATATGTTCTTTAAGCTTTATTAATGTTTATTTTACAAATGTGGTTGTCCTTTTATTTGGAGCATTTTTCAGAATACAGATGCGATCTTGGTGGAATTTTCCTTTGATGAGTATGAAGTATCCTTCCTCATTTCTTTCTTATTTATTTTTTATTTAGGAGCAATAATTGAAATCTCAATATTTCAAAGTTTGAAAATATGTGTAACAGCATAGTTTTTTAAAATATCTTTCAAAATTTTATTGTTTTCTTTTAAAATTTTTATTGATAACAGTTTATTCATTTTGGATCCCCCCAGTACCTCCCTCCTTTCTCCCCTCCCAATCTCACTCTCCATCTTCCCCTCCCATGTCCCTTTCCCAGTCCACTGATAAGGGTGGTCCTCCTCCCCTTCAATCTGATCCTACTCTATCAGATCTCATTAGAAGCGGCTGCATTGTCTTCTGTGGCCTGGCAAGGCTGATCCCCCCTCAATGGGAGGTGATCAAAGAGCAGGCCAATGAGTTCCTGTCAGAGACAGTCCCTGTCCCCATTACTATGAAGCCCACTTGAATACTGAACTGCCATAGGCTACCTTTTGTGCAGGGGTTTCAGGTCATCTCCATGAGTGGTCCTTGGCTGGTGTATCAGTTTCAAAAAAGACCCATGTGCCCAGAATTTTTGGAACTGTTACTGTTGTTGTGGAGTTCCTGTCCTCTTCAGGTTTACTACCTCCCAGTTCTTCCATAAGATTCCCTGCACTCTGCCCAAAGTTTGGCTATGAGTCTCAGCAGCTGCCTTGACACCCTGCAGGGTAGAGCCTTTCAAAGGCCCTCTGTGGTAGGCTCAGATGGACGCCTGTCCCTGTATTCTCCCTCATCTGATGTCTATCCTCTTTGCCTTTCTGCATGGGGTTTGAGCATCTTAGCCAGGATATTCCTTCCTGATTAACTTCCTTAGGTGTACAGATTTTAGTATTTTTATCCTATATTTTATATCCTATATCCACTTATGAGTGAGTATATACCCTGTGAGTCTTTCTGCTTCTGGGATACCTCACTCAGGATGATCTTTTCCACTTCCCACCATTTACCTGCAAATTTCATGTTTTCCTTATTTTTCATTGCTGAGTAATATTCCATCGTATAGATATAACACAATTTCTGTATTCATTCCTCAACTGAGGTCTATCTGTGCTGTTTCCAGCTTCTGGCTATTACAAATAAAGCTATTACAAACATAGTTGAGCAGATGTCCTTGTTGTATACTTGAGGGCCTTTTGGATATATGCTTAGGAGTGGTATAGCTGGATCTTGAGGAGGTGCTATTCCTAATTGTCTGAGAAAGTGCCAGGTTGATTTGTAAAGTGGTTGTATAAGTTTACATTCCCACCAGCAATGAAGAAGGGTTCCCCTTTCTCCAAATCCTATCCAGCATGAGTTGTCACTTGAGTTATTTGTCTTAGTCATTTTGATGGGTGTAAGGTGAAATCTCAGCGTGGTTTTGATTTGCATTTCCCTGATGACTAAGAATGTTGAACATTTCATTAAGTGTTTCTCTGCCATTCTATATTCCTCTATTGAGAATTCTGTTTAGATCTGTACCCCCCCTTTTTTTTTTAATTTGTGTTACTTGATTTGTTGGTGTTTAACTTCTTGAAATCTTTATAAATACTGAATATTAACCTTCTGTCAGATATAGGGTTGGTGAAGATCCTTTCCCAATCTGCAGGCAGTCATTTTGTTTTGATAACAGTTTCCTTTGACTTATAGAAGTTTTTCAGTTTCATGAGGTCCCATTTATTGATTGTTGCTCTTAGAGCCTGTACTGTTGATGTTCTGTACAGGAGTTGTCCCTTGTTCCAATGAGTTCAAGGCTCTTCCTCACTTTTTCTTCTAACAGGGTTAGTATGTCTGGTTTTATACTGAGGTCTTTGATCCACCTGAACTTTAGTTTTGTGCAAAGTGATAAATATGGATCTATTTGCATTTTCCTACATGTAGACATCCAGTTAGACCAGCACTTTTTGTTGAAGATGCTATCTTTTTTTCCATTGTATGGTTTTAGTATCTTTGTAAAAATCAGGAGTCCATAGTGTGTGCGTGTATTTCTGGGACTTCTATCCAATTCCATAGATCCACTAGTTGGTGTCTATGCAAGTACCATGCAGTTCTTATTACTGTTACTCTATAGTACAGCTTGAGATCAGGGATGGAGATACTGCCAGAAGATCTTTTATTATGGAAGATTGTTTTAGCAATTCTGGGTTTCTTGTTATTCCATGTGAAGTTGGGAAATTTTCTTTCAAGATCTGTAAAGATTTGTGTTGGTAATTTGATGGGAATTACATTAAATCTGTATATTGAATTTGGTAAGATGACCATTTTTACTATGTTTATCCTGCCAAGCCATGAGCATGATAGATCTTTCCATCTTCTGATATCTTCTTCTATTTCTTTCTTTAGAGACTTGAAATTTTTTCATACAAGTCTTTGACTTGCTTGGTTAGGGTCACACCAAGGTACTTTATGTCCTTTTTGACTATTGTGAAGGGTGTTGTTTACCTAATTTCTTTCTCAGCACTTTTGTCTTTTGTATACAGAAGGGCTACTGATTTTTTGAGTTGATTTTGTATCCAGCCCCATTGCTGAAAGTATTTGTCAGCTTTAGGGTTTCCCTGGTAGAATTTTGGGGGTCACTCATGTCTACTATCATACCATCTGCAAATAGTGATACTTTGATTTCTTCCTTTTCTATTTGTATCCCCTTGATCTTCTTTAATTGTCTTAGTACTCTAGCAAGGACCTCTAGAACTATGTTGAAGAGATATGGAGGGGGCAGCCTTGCCTTGTCCCTGAATTCGGTGGGATTGCTTTAAGTTTCTCTCTGTTTAGCTTGATGTTGGCTATAGGATTGCTATATCACCTTTACTATGTTTAGGTATGTGCCATGTATCCCTGATCTCTCCAATACTTCAAACATGAATGGACGTTGGATTTTTTCAAATGCTTTTTCAGCAACTAAGGATATTATCATCTGTTTATTTTTCTTTCAATTTGTTAATATGGTGGATCATATCTATGGATTTTTGCATATTGAACCACCCCTGAATACCAGGCCTGAAGCCTACTTGGTTGTAGTGGATGATATCTTTGATGTGTTTTTGTATTGGGTTTGTAAAGTATTTTGTTGAGTATTTTTGCATCAATGTTCATAAGGGAGATTGGCCTGAAATTGTCTTTATTCTGGGGTATCCAGGGCTGCTTGCTCCTGAATAATTGGGTTCTGGAGACACCATATTGCTTTTTCTTTTGTTGGTTGAGCTTTTACACTGGCCTCTACCCATTGGGATATCCTAGGTGTTGGATGTTAGTTTCTGGTACTTCCTGGAATCCTGTGGTTGGTCGAATCCCCTTGGCAGGAAGATTTTTCCCAAAGGAGCTCTCCTCCGTTTTTTAGGTATGGTCACTGAATTGCAGGTGTTTTTCAGGAATTGCCACAGCTCATCTCCAGCATACAGACCTGAATAGTAATTGTTGCCTTTGTTATTAAAGGGGGCTATCCTCTCACCCAGAGAAGTTCTGGAGACAGCTGCCCTGCTGCTGGGTTTCTTGCTGTAAATTTAGTGAGCTGCTGCTGTAACCTGGGTGCCTTGTGGTTTGGTCAGTTTAGTTAGAGAAAACTAGTTGTCCTTTGGAGCTGTATCTGGGGGTTGATCTTGGGGAACCCAGGTTTCTGTAGGTCTGAGTTTGGAGCTCTGTGCCCCAGTACCCAAATGGTAATCAGTGAAAGGTGAGCACCACTCTCATGTGTACAGCAGGAAGCTAGAGTCTGGAGCCTGTGGATAACCAGAAACTTTTCTGGAGCTAGAAAAGTTTCTGGCCCTGAGGTAGGGCCAGATATTTTCCCCCACCTTTGGGTTTTTTCCCTACAGGAAGACCCAGTCTATATTGTTTGGGTTGCGTGTAGAGTGCGTAGGCACTCGCTTGTGAGTTGTAGCTCCAAGCTGGTGACTGGCAGGACCTGAGAACTTTTCCTGAGAACATTCCTGTGTGTGGTGGTGGTAGTGGTGGTGGGGGTCATCTGACTGCTCTAAGCTGGGACCTGCTGTTTCCCTCTTTGTGGGGTTTTCTTCCGACAGAGAAACCCAGCCTCTAGTGCCCTGGGGCACACAGTTCTGTCTGTGACAGAGAGTCAGGTGCTCAGAGCTGGCAGCTGGAGCCCCACTCAGGGCTGGCTGCTGTACACCCGCAAGTCTACAGGACCTTTTCGAGGGATAGACTGGGTGACCTGAGGTCAGACGCACTTGCTTCCTTCCCTGTGGGGTTTTCTCAAGACTGGGGATCCCAGTCTCTGGTGCCCTGGAGTGCACAGGCACAGTTCAGCTGGGGAAGGTGATCAGGACATGCTTCTTGGGTCTATTTGCTTGAAAACCTTACTCCTGCCTAAACAGCCCAGGAAATTTTCCAGGGATTAGCTGGGTGCTCTGAGGTTGAACCCATTTTTTTTTTCATCATTGGGTTTCTTATCACCTGGTAAACACAGTCAATGGTGTTTGGGGGCCAACAGTTCCAACTATTTGTCACTGTGCAGTCTCTGCTACCCTGCTCATTAGTCACAGTATGCAATCAGCTCTGCAATCTGGGATCTGTTTTTAATTTTTACTGAATATGAGTATTTTGATTGCATGCATGAATATGAACCTCTTGTGTGCCTGATTATCACAGTAGTCCAAAGATGTGTTCAGAACTCATGAACTTATAGCAATTGATAGTAGTGGGTCCCAGTTAAACACTGACAATTGAGACCAATTACTTGCAAGAGCAGCAAGCACTCCTCACTGCTGAGCCATCTGTCCTGTTTTATGATGCTTATTTATGATTAGCATTTATATTGTTAATATTGTCATCTTTCTATTTTTAGCTGGTTAAACATGCATTCCCTTTTAGTAAGATATCATTGAAGTTACAGTTTAAGCTGGGGCAGTGCAGATTTCTGGAGTATAAATATACAACAGGAGTGAATGTATAATTCCTTGTAGAAGCTTCAGTAAAGACCTCTGAGTTCTTTCAATATTTTGTGTTTGTTTGATTGACTTTTAGAGGAGGCTCTGTCTTACTATATAGGTCTGGCTGTCCTAGAACTCTTTGAATAGATAATGCTGACATCCAGTTCAATAAGATACACCTGTGTCTGCCTCCTGAGTGATGGATTTGAAGGCATGACAGAATACACCCAGCTTGTCCACCAGTTTTTGTAGTTAGTAACTGTTAATAAATTTCTCTGATCTGTACTTAGTATTGTTCATCTGTTAATTTCTCTCTCTCTCTGTGTCTCTGTCTCTATGTCTCTGTCTTTCTATTTCACACTCTTCTCTCTGTTTGTCTTTGTCCATATTAATTGCCATGTCTATTCCAAAGCTATATCCTATTCAAAAAGTTCAGATATGATACAGTTAAAACTTGTTATTCCGTTTTCTTCTAAAATGATTTAGTGATAACATCAACACGTCTTTTTTAATAGAAAAGTTTTAATCTTTATTTTTAATCTATAGACTATATTATTTAGTAAGGAGGATATACAAATCAATGTGTTCTATTCCTTTTCTTTTGTCTGGTCACTCAGAAATATGATGTTATTGGCTTTGATTGTTGTTGCTTGCCACTCACATTATTTTTATCCATGTATTCACTATAGTCCACTTTCCCTTCCACAAATATATGGGCCCCCCTCATCACATACTGATATGCCACATCCCTGAGCCCTGGTCAAAACATAACATTCAGTACCATGTTGTCTTTTGACTGATGTTACCCATCTGTTCAGTGTCCCCTGATCAACACATCTCATTTATTGCTATATAAAATGTCATGACTGTGTTTTGTCCTTCCACTTGTCTCATGACAGAGTCCTGACCTACTCACCCAAGTAACTGAAGATGATTCATAGATTGCTCAAGAACCCAACTAATGGCTATTTTATATTCATGTCTTACAAACTGATGAAACACAGGTTTTTGAAGCATGCCTTTTTTTTTTCAATCTAACCTTTAGGCTTTTTCATCTCCCCTACTTCACATCACGCACAGCACCCAACTATATAACAGTCACACTTCTGTGTCAGAAAATAAATTGAAGAAGCAGTAGAATTATATGATTATATTGACAATGAAGTATAAATTTATATTGTTGCCACTGTTTCTGTTGTACAAATGTATGCCATATTTTAGAATTCAGTGACCTTCACTGATGTGCATGTGAAATTCAGTCAAGAAGACTGGGCCTTGCTGGAACCTTCCCAGAAGCAACTCTACAAAGATGTGATGCTAGAGACCTGTGAAAACCTCACTGCTATAGGAAAGACTGCAAATTTTCTTTGACTTTTAAAATAAAGAGACAACTCTTACTTTGTTATTGATCCTCTTCTGTTATTCCAATTGAGAATGAGGAGGAATGAGGTAAATAAATCAGGCATGGTTCTAAGGGTCACAGATCATAGTGATTTAAGTTTTGCCTTAATAATAAAATGATATTTCCAATAATATATATTTTCTCGTACTATATTTTAGGCTACAATTGGGATGACCATAATATTGAAGAACATTTTCAAAGTTCTACAAGTAATAAAAGGTAACTTTATGTGCATGTTGACACAGATGTAAATCTTAAATTTTACTGTGTCCTGGAAGTTTGGTGTTTTTTGTTTGTTTGTTTGTTTATTGGCTGCTTTTTATTTTCTGTTTTTGAAATAGATTTTTTTTCTGGGTATCTGTGAATTTCTTAGACTTGCTTGTTAGACTAGCCTGACCTCGAAATCACACAGATATGCCTGCTTCTGCCTCCACAAGTGCTGGGATTGAAGGCATGTACCAGCACACATGGCTGTGTCCTGTAAGTTTTAAAGAAAAGCAACAGTGTAAAAACAGCACTGCTTTAAGTGTACTGATGATTATTAAAATCTCATAATTCCATGTACTTCAATGTCAGGTATCTGATTTGTGTTTACAAGGCACTCCCCTAAGATAGAAGAAAATAAAATAATATTGTAACAAAAATACCATTTTAATCATATGGACATTACAGCTACTGACTTGAACTGCCAATCTGTTTAGTCTCATTCTATCTAGTCAGATATTGTAAGAGGTATACACACTGAATAGGTGATCAGTATGTGTCCAATACCTTCTAATAAGCAAAAGTTTTATAGTAGAACCAGTGTTACTCATTTTCGTGCAGTAACATTGTAAAGTTTAGTGAAAGGAACAGCTTATGAGAATCAAGAATATTGTTGTGGAGAAATCTTAATCCCTATATGACATGTCTATGATGAACAAAAAACAAACAGTGTTAATTCAATGTGGGGATCTTTATTATTTTTGTAAATTAACCTGGTATATCATAGGTCAAAATGATTCTAAGACACATGAGCATAGGGTTATTGAAAGAAGCAGTGTCCTTGTCTTCCTCCAAGAACAATTTATTTGGTAGTAGTCCCCACTGTGAGTAAATTATCTGAATGTGATAAATCGTTACTGTTAATTGGTTTTGCAACTTCACTGAGAATTCATCAGCAAACTCATATTGCTGAAAATACCCATGAAGACTAGGAATTTGGAACTTCTGCTTGTCTTGGCTCACTTTGCAAATGAAGTATCATTCATACAGTACAAAAATTTGTGAATGGGATTGCTGTGGTAAAACTCTGTATTCTTACAATACTCTTCATATATAGGAGAAAACCTCATATAGAAAAATGATGCTATAAAAGTGATCCACATAACAAATGCTCTTTCCATCACAGGGATCTTCAAAAATACCCATAATGAAGGGGCATACCATGAATGTAAATAAAGTGATAAAACTTTAAAATTTGATTCTTCTTTACCATTAGACCAAATTATGAAATTAATTCATATAGATAAATATATTTATTAGTGTAATGAAATCACTGTAGTAAATCTTTCACATGTGCCAATTTTCTTTGCAGGCATGAATACAGTCATACTGGAGAGAAACCCTTTAAATGCACTCTATGTGGTAAAGCCTTCTCCTATATCACTGTTCTCATATGGCATAAAAGAACACACACAGGAGAGAAGTCTTACAAATGTAATCAATGTGGTAAAGCCTTTGAAAAAAACAGTCATCTCATGCGGCATAAAAGAACACACACTGGAGAGAAACCTTATGAATGTAACCAGTGTGGTAAAGCCTTTGCAGAAAACAGTACACTCTTAAGCCATAAAAGAACACACACTGGAGAGAAACCTTATGAATGTAATGAGTGTGGTAAAGCCTTTGCACGCAACAATAATCTCATAAGCCATAAAAGAACACATACTAGAAAGAAACCTTATGAATATACCCAATATGATAAAGCCTTTGCACAGCAGTCTCCGAAAACATGAAAAAGCACAGTGGAGAGAAGCCTTGTGAGGGTAATTAGTGTGATAAAGCCTTTGCATTTAACAATCATCTCCTAAGACAACAACACATTCTGGAGGGAAACCATATGAATATAACTATGTGGCAAAGCCTTTGCACATAACATTTCCTTATACATAAAAGAACACATACTGGAAAGAAGCTGTCTGACTGTAACCAATGTGAAAAAAACTTTTGGACTTCAGAATCATCTTCACATTCATGAAAGGGATCCTAATGTACAGAAAGCCTATAATGCTTTTAACATGGTGAAAACATTCCACATTTGTATAATCTTCATCATCATGAAAGGATGCATGCTGGAGAGAACATTTATGAATGTGTTAAAATGGTGAGGCCTTGCACAAATCTAGAGTCATCATCATCATAAAAGTATCCTTACTGGAGAGGAATTCTGTGAGTATAAGCAATGTGGAAATGCCTTTGTGTACTTTGATCCACTGAGATCCTACAGAACTGAAAAACTAGCTCAATGGAAATGACCTCCCTTTTCTGGAGGGGAAAGGGAATAGGTGCAATAGGAATGGAGGGAAGGACTGTGGGAGAGAAGGGAGGGGGACTACGATTGGAATTTAAAGTAAATAAATTCTTTATTTTTATAAAGAATACAATGAATGGTGAATATCAATTACATGCAACAGTATTATATAATAAATTGTTTAGGGGAGACTTATTGATAATCCTGATTCTCAACATTTACTGTTTTCAATTGTCTCACTTTACACAAGAAACTTTTAGTCCAGTGGATGAATATGTAGGGAATGGTGAACTAACACCAGCCAGGAAGTTCTCTGAGAGTATCACAACAGTGGTAGCCTGTAGAAGTTTCTTTGTGTACACATACCTTTTGTTCCAGCGGTACTATTGAAAAACATCACAACCCACACTGAATTTTGAGATATGAGGGAGGAGGCTTTCTTTTCCTTGTATGACCCTGCTTCTGGCCTAGATGTGTAACCATGTCAAGGGTGAGTTTGCTCTGCCTGGTTTCTTCTAGAGAGTGTCTTTAGACAATCGACACCACCAATCAAATTTGATAGATGGCCTTTGACACAGATCCCTGATAACTCTCCCCTCCCTTCAAATATAGGATAATTTGGTTCTGTGTTCTTGTTCTTCTTATTCATACAATAGGAATGTGCTGTTTAATGCAAATCGAGCATCCTTGAATTGCCTAGTATTAAGCAATTATCTACACCTATGTTTGGAGCATCCCAGGCACTCCCCAAGGGATATAAGCCTCTGTTTTCTGTTTTCTGGAAGTAAAGTTGAACTTAATTTCTGAGGTGCTTCGCAGTGTGTCTGATCACTGTTATGCTTACAGGTCTTTCAAGTTTATACGTCATCTTCTGGCCCTCCTTCCTTTTGGGCTGGTGGGAAACAGCCTCCAGGCAGCAAGAGAACCATGTTCTCTGAAATGCTTGTGATAAAATGTTTCACACTTCATAGCATTTCAAATTTCACGTGTTTCTGGATATGAGATGGTAAATCAAACACTGTCTTGGGAATGGGACTCTTTAAAATGACATATACCTAGTGTTGATTTCACAGTAAGCTCACAGGTAAGCTTCATGGTATGAAATCTTCTGAGGTGAGCACAGTGGACTATGGAGAAGAAATAAGAGCAGACATTTTATTTCTCTTTTTTAAGGAGCTGAGTAGTGTTCTGATAATGTATGGGTTGATGTCAGAAGAGTGGAGCTCCTCTTCTGAGTAGACTAGGGGAAGGGGATCGGGGGGAGATGGAGGGAGGGTGGGAACAGTAGGAATTGAGGGAGTGGCCTTTAATAGGGATATATAATGAATAAATTTTGAAAAAATAAAATGAATTAGAAAAACAAACTTGACAGCAAAAAATTGAGTCCAGTCTGTGTACCCACCTTCCCTCAAAGAAAAGAAAGCAAATATAAAGAAAGAAAAGAAAATTAGAATCTTTGTTTTTGCCACCTTTCTTCCTTGTGAGCTCATTTTTTAATCATTTCCTAATGGAGACCATACTGCTCTCTCTGAAGTTTATATTTCCATAGATGTAGGTTTCATACCTGGAGCAAATGGCAGATGTTCATATTTAACATATCAAAACAGACCTACCTGCTAATTTTCTCTTAGCAATCCCTCAGTCCTTCCATGTTATATGGTCCTCCAGGCTGGCATAGCCCACCCAATACCCTGAATTCTTCCCAGGGCCTGAGCTAACCTAATTCCCCCCTTCCCCATATATGGGCAAACTATTTTGGCTACCTGGTCCTGTTGAAAGCCTTGCAAGAGCAACAGCAAAACATCTGTAGCACTCATATAATTTGGCTCCCCTGTTAGCATAGTCATGATGAGTTTGTCTTAGAGAAGCACAACCCCAAGCACTGCTTATACTGAGGACTTTGTGCTGTTGTGGAACATAGCTCTGTTTGATGCCACTATGATGCCCATATTCCTTATAACATGAGTTGTATGAAAACTCTAAGGATGCTTCTAGCCCCATCACTGGGCAATATCACTGGCATTTATTATAACAATGCTTGATATCTTTTTGCAGATCAAGCTGGAGCAAATTAATGAATTAACCACTGCTCTTGAAAGGGACCATAGTTGTAGGTTTTTAGCAATGACCATTATAATTAGAAAGAATTTGAAAAAAAAGATTGGTTGACAAGGTTGGGGAAGATGTTTTTGCTTATGACTCAGATGTAAAAAAAATCTTAGAGAACAATAGAAAAGCCAGGGATGCTTTAAGGTTGATGAGCAGAAACAATAGCCCAAGGCAGCATTGGCTATCTGAGCACCCTCAAGCTGGGTCTGAAACTGAGACAGCAGGTGATTCCCCTATACTTGTTTTTCCCACTCAACTTATTGATATGATTTAATAAAAATTATTAATGAGTAGATGCACACCCCTTTAAGATTTAAAGTACAGGTGCCAGTACCATGTCATTTTTTATTACTGTTACTCTATACTACTTGAGATGTGGGATGAAGATACCTCCAGAAAATCTTTTATTGTACTGGCATGTTTTTATCAATTCTGCATTTTTTCATTTTTCCATATGAAACTGAGAATTTTTCTTTCAAGGTCTGTAAAGAGTTGTATTGGTATTTTGATTGGAGTTGCATTGAGTCTGTAGATTTCTTTTGGTAGCGTGGCCATTTTTACTATGTTAATCCTACCAATCCTAGAGCATGGGAGAACTTTCCATCTTCTGATATCTTCCCTGATTTTTTTTTTCATACAAGTCCTTCATTTGCTTGATTAGAGTCACACCAAGGTACTTTATGTTATCTGTGGCAATTGTGAAAGGGTGTTTTTTCCCTAATTTCTTTCTGAGCCTCTTTCTTTTTGTATACAGGAGGGCTTCAGATATTTTTTTCAAATTTAATTTTGTATCTAGCCACTTTGCTGAAGGTGTTTATCAGCTGTAGGAGTTCCCTGTTTGGATATTTAGGGTCATTCATGTGTATTATCACATCATCTACAACACAAGCTGGACTGGATGTGGCGAAAAGGGAACACTCCTACATTGCTGATGGGAATGTAAACTTGTACAGCCACTTTGGAAATCTGGTGCTTTCTCAGAAATTTATGAATAGTATTACTTCAACATTTAGTTATACCACCCTGGGCATATATTCAGTATATTATCAACCATACAAGGACATTTGCTCAACTATACTCATAATAGCATTTTTTTATAATAGCCAGAATCTGAAAACAACCTAGATGTACCACAGCTGAGGAATGGATACAGAATTTGTAGTACATTTACACAATGCAATTCTACTCAGCAGTTAAAAACAAGGAAATCAGCAGGCGAATGGATGCAACTAGAAAAGATCATCCTGAGTGAGGTATCCAGAAGAAGAAAGACACTCATGGTATATACTCACTTATTAGTGGATATTAGTTGTATAATACAGGATTAAAAATACTAAAATCTATAGTTCTAATTGAGCTAAACAACAGGGAGGATCCTAGGGAAGATGTTTAATCCTCATTCAGAAGGGCAAATGGGATAGACATTGGTAATGGGAGAAGACAGAGAACAGGGCAGGAACCTACCAGAGAGGGCCTCTGAAATAATATACATAGCAAGGTATTGAAACAGATGGTTAGACTCATAGCCAAATGTTGAGCATAGAGCATGGACTCAAAAGAAAGATTCAGGAGATAGAAAGACCTGGATGGGAAAGGCACACCACAAGAAGGCCAACTGAACCAAAAATATGGGCCCAGGGGGTCCTGTTCGAAACAAGGACCATGCATAAAGAACAACTAGAACCCCTGCTCAGATGTATCCCATAAGTATCTGTCTCCTTGTGAGTTCCCTATTAAGGGTAACAGGGGATGTCTTTGACATGAACTCAGTGGATGGCTCAGGAGTAGGATCAACTACTCCTGGGATGTGCCGCCTTTCCAGGACACAGAGGAAAAAAGTGTAGCCATTCCTGTTGAGACCTGATAAGGTAGGCAAGAATATGATAGGGGAGGAAGACTTCCCCTATCAGTGGACTTGAGGAGGGGCATGTGTGAAGAAGGAGGAGGGAAAGTGGGATTAGGAGGGGAGGAGGGAGGAGTTTATGGGGGATATAAAGTGAATAAAGTGAAATTAATAAAAATTTAAAATGAACAAAAAAAACTTCAGCAAATTAAAATGAGAACTATATTAAAATTTTTAAAATGCATGCGAGAATTATAGGACATCAAAATCCAAACGTGCCAGTGAGTGAATTTTTTGGCCATCTAACTTTTGGAATGTACTCTTAAATGTACAATTAAGAGAAGTCCCTTGGATAAAATGAGTGTCCCTTGGAGATAACTACACTTTCATTTGCAAGTGCTTAACAATTAGAGATAAGGTTTGGGACAAACCCAGGTGTGCACTTCTCATTTCAGCTTTATAACCACATCTGGTGCAGAATATTAAAAGGTCTAGTGCATGCTGCCTCAGTATCTCACAATTTATATATGCTTCAGTCATCTTAATTTATAGTGCTTTCTTCTTTGGTATCCTCTATCCTTTCTCTCTGTTACACTCTTTTGGCTGAATCACAATGACCATGGAGGGCATGAATTTGATGGAAAATTTCCATTTATACTTGAGTATTCTGAGGTCTCTCACTGAATATCTATTTTCTCTACGGGTCTCTCAATTTGTTTCCATCATCTGCAGGAGGAAGCTTCTTTGATGATGGAAGAACAAGACCCTGGTCTGTGAGTATAGCAGATGGTGTCAATGGTCATTTTATTACTTTTAGTAGAATGTAGTATTTGCTTTTTCCCTAGAACCCTGGGCTATGTAATTTCTATTTCTTGATCAATAATCCAGTGTCAGGTGTGGATTGCATCATGTGAAGGGGACCTTAAGTCAAACTATAGATTGGTTATTTACTCCTACAACTCTTGCACTAATATGTCTTACAGGTAGGACTATGTTATAGTTCAAAAATTTGGTAGCTGGGTTAGTGCTTATATTTCTCCTCTTGTAGTTGCAGAGTACTTCTCATATCAAAATTGCTAGAATGTAAGTGTGAAGGTTCTATGTAGGCACAGGCTCTATTTATCTATGTTCCATGTAAGTGTACGTGTTGTCTCCAGCAATACGGCATTGCAGTCAATTTATGGAGAGCAGCCTATAGTCTTGGCAAAAGCCTGTATTGTTTTTGCATTACGATCACACTACTTTGGCCAATACCTCAATTAAATATAAACTATTACCAGTACTGGATGCCTTACTTAGTGACAAGAGATTTCCAGTTGGGACTTTCTTGTGTGGTGATTTCATTTATATTGGCTCTTAATATGAACATGATTTAAAATATTTCTATTGCATTAGGTTTCCATTGTACCAAACAAATGACCCTTAATTTTACCTGTGTTTTCTCATGTTACCTTTTCATTGCCCTCTTCCTTTCCCAATCCCCTTCAATTCTATATTTTTAGCCCAACTTCCATTTGTACCAAGTATTTTATTTCCCTTTCCTATGGAGAAATCTCTGCCTCCCCTAACCTCCAGTTCTTAATCTGTATGTATCCCCTGCATCATTATGTTCAGTTGCTTGCATATCATACATCTTGCAAGTAATATATATGTAAAAGCAAATACACACCCTATTTGTCCTTTGGGGTCTAGGTTCTCTCACTCTCAATTATCTGCAAAGATGAATTTACCTTCACATTTCATGATTTGATTTTTTAAATGTCTGAGTAATATTTGATTATGTAAATACAATAGTACTATAACAAAAAATAGAAATGCACACTGGAAAGCAAGAAATGCACACTGGAAAAACAGGTAAAATCTTCACAAATGGTGCTGACCAAACTAGATATTTATATGTAGAAACATAGAAATAGATGCTTATTTTCATTCAAAAGTCACCTCCAAATGGATTAAAACCTCACAAAAGTTCATATACACTTAAAGCCATGAAGTCAGCACAGCTATTTGACAAAGATCAAGCACAGCTGAGCTGCATGTTACAATAGACTTCATGCTATCTTTCAGGCTTGGTCTTGATCTCCACTTGTTACATGCTTAGAGAGCTTTCAATACATGTACAACCTGGGGGCATTGGAGCAATGGGAAATTTTTTAATGAATCATTTATGCCTTCACCCTGGAGTACTGTTTCTAAGCTTCCTCAGAAAAATCCTGAGCATACTGCTCCTCTCATTTTTAGGGGAAATAACAATTATCTGGCCCTACATGAATGTCTTCCTCATGAAAGTTTTAACTCGCATAAAAATGGCAGAAAACTCCTTATGAGACTTCAGCTCCAAGATAGTCTTGCAAAATCTACCCTTGTGCTTCCTCAAGAAGAAAATAATCAGAACAACATTTTCTTAAAAGGCAAACAAAGTTTGTATTAGGACTTCCTTTTCCTAGATATATTAGCTTGCACAGTAACACTGTGGTGTTGTATGACCAAAATAATGAAAGAATACTTAGATTTAGCACATAAATAAATTCTACAAAGATATGAAGTATAGACATTGCATTATGGCAGGAATTTGATTTTCATTTCTCTGATTTTTAAGGACGTTGAGCATTTTTAAGTGTTTATACACCATTCAATATTCCTCTGTTGAGAATTTCTGTTTAGCTCTGTACCCAATTTTTTATTGGATTATTTGATTTGTTGGGTTCTTTATATATTCTGAGTATTAGACTTCTGTCAGATGCAGAGTTGGTGAAGATTCTTTCCCAGTCTGTAAGCCACCATTTTGTTCTGCTGACAGTGCCCTTTGCTTTAGAGAAACTTTTCAGTTTCATGAGATCCCATTTATTGATTGTTGATCTTAGAGCCTGTGCTTCTGGTGTTCTGTTCAGGAAGTTGTCTCCTGTGCCAATGTGTTCAAGCCTCTTCCTCACTTTTTTAAATAACAGATTAAGAGTGTTAATTTTATGTTGTGGTATTTGATCCACAAGGACTTTATTTTATGCAGGGTGATAAGTATGGACCTATTTGTATCTTTCTATATGTGGACATCCAGTTAGGCAAGCACCATTGGTTGAAGATGTTCTTTTTTCCATTGAATGATTTTGGCTTCTTTGTAAAAAATCAGGTGTTGTAGGTGTGTGGATTTATTTCTGGGTCTTTGATTCAATTCCACTGATCCACCAGTATGTTTCTATGACAATAAAACACCGTTTTTACTGTTTCTCTGTAGTACAGCTTGAGATCCAAGATGGAGATATCTCCAGAAGCTTTTTTTTTTTTTTATTGTACCGGATTATTTTAACTATTCTGGCTTTTTTTGTGTGTGTTTTTATGTCATGTTGAGAATTGTTCTTTCAAGGTCTGTAAAGAACTGTGTTGGTATTTTGATGGGAATTGCATTGAATATCTACATTTCTTTTGGTAGAATGGCCATTTTGCTGTTATTCCTACTGATCCATGAGTATGGGAGCTCATTCCATCCTATGATATCTTCTTCAATTTCTTTCTTCAAAGACTTGAAGTTTTTTTATACAGATTTTTCACTTTCTTGGTTAGTCACACCAGTGCACTTTATGCTATTTGTAGCTATTTCAAGGTTGTTGTTTTTTATCCTAATTTCTTTCTCAGCCCTCTTGTCTTTTGTACACAAGAGGGCTTCAGATATTTTTAGTAACTTTATATCCAGCCACTTTGCTGAAGGTGTTTATCAGCTGTAGTAGTTCTCTGGTAGAATTTTTAGGTTTACTCATGTATACTATCATATCATCTGTGAATAGTGATACTTTGACTTCTTTTCTGCTTTATATCCCCTTGATTTCCTTTAGTTGTTTTACTGATCTAGCTAGAACTTCCAGTACTATGTTGAAGAGAAAGGAGAGAGTGACCAAACTTGACTTGTCTCTGATTTCAGTGGGAATGATTTAAATTGCTTTCCATTTAGTTTGATGTTTGCTATAGGCTTGTTTTATATTATCTTTACTGCATGCGCCTTTTATCTCTGAAATCTATAAGACTTTAAACATTAATGGAGCTTGGATTTTATTAAATGCTTTTCAGCATCTATTGAAATGATCATGTGGTTTTTCTTTCAGTTTGTTTATGTGGTGGATTACACTGATGGATTTCTGTATATTGTACTTCCCCTGCATGCCTAGGATGAAGTCTACTTGGCCATGGTAGATGAGATATTTTATGTTTTCTTGGATTCATTTTGTGAGTGTTTTATTGAGTATTTTTGTTTCAATATTCATAAGAGAGAATGGTCTGAAATTATCTTTCTTAGTATATCCCTGCCTTTTAGTTAGCTTTTGTGAGGTTTAGGTATCAAGGTGAATGTGGCCTCGTAGAATGAGTTTGGTAATGTTCCTTCTTTTTCTGTTTGTGAAATTATTTGAAGAGTATTGGTGTTACCTTTTCTTTGAAGGTCTGGTAGAATCCTGCACTGAAGCCATGAGGCTCTGGGATTTTTTTGGCAGGGAGACTTTTGATGACTACTTCTATTTCATTAGGGCATATAGGTCTATTCATTTAGTTATCTGATCCAGATTCAACTTTGATTAGTGGAATCTATCAAGAAAATATCCCATTTCATTTAGATTTTCAAATTTTGTGGCATATAGACTTTTAACATAAAACCTAAAGATGCTTTGAATTTCCACACTGTCTGTAATTATATCCCCTTTTATTTTCTGATTTTGCTGATTTGTATAGTATCTCCCTGTGTTTTAGTTAGGCTAAAGATTTGTCTATCTTTGTCATTTTCTCCAAGAACCAGCTCTTGCTTTTGTTTATTCTTTGAAATATTTTTTTGTTTCTAATTTATTGATTTCTGCCCTAAGTTTGATTATTTCTACTCCTCTTGTGTATGTCTGCTTCCTTTTGACTAGGTCTTTTACATGTGTTATATTTATTTGAGATGCCTCAGATTTCTTTATGAAGGCACTTAGTTCTATGAACTTTCCTCTTAGAATTACTTTCATTATGTCTCATTAGTTTGGGTAAGTTGTGCCTTCATTTTTGTTAAATTCTAGAAAGTCTAATTAGTTTATTTCTGCCATAATCCAGCTGTCATTGAGTAGAATTCACTTTCCATGCATATACAGGCTGTTTACTCTTTTTTTGTTACTATTGAGGTCTAGTGTTAGACCATGCTATTCTAATATGATACAAGGGATTATATTGATATAATGTTCCTTTTTTGGATGTATACAATTTACCCTTGTTCATTCAAATGCTTATTTCTCTATTCCACTGCCTGGTTTCAATGCAGATATTGCATTGTGATGCTTTTCCTAAGCATCACCTATCTCATAAACATGCCACCATTTGTTCTCCATATTATCAATTAAAACAACCAGACCCAATACTGAGTAATGGAGAGGATAGGGTGAAACATTCTGGTCCAGAGTGGGAGGAAGAGGAAGGAGACAGGAGAGGAGAAGAGGAGAATCTGCAAGAGAGGTCTTGGCACCACATGTAGAAATGAACTGGAACTAAGATATCACTAAAAGCCATATGATGGGTGAATCTGAATGGTAGGAAACTCTGTGGGCTTAGAGGTTTAGGATGGAGTAACTGTTGGCCAGCATTGTGCTCTAGGTTAATTAAATAAATCCTAGTCTCTCTGTGGTGATTTGGTTATACCGCTGTTTAGGAATAACCACTGCTTAACTAAAAGATTTATTGGGTGGGTGATTGGAATGAGCTCCCAGCGATACAACCCAAACTTTAAACCTAAAAACTCCCAGATAAATTACTGGCTCTTTAAAAGAGACTCTTAAACGTGCCTCAGAGCAAAATACAGCCTACTGTGGGCAAACCTGAAACTGAACAAAAATGGTTGCCACTACAGTCTAAAAGGATGAGAGAAACATTAAAACAGACTTCATTGAGCTTGGCTGATAATCTCTTTTATGTTTTTAAGACATAAATAAAGGAAAGTTTAGAAATTATGACTATGGTTACATTCATATTCCTCAATTTAACTTTAATAATTGATTTAGCCTTTTATGTCTTCTCAAAGGCAAAGGCTTTAGAAAAGATACTGGAACAACACATAAAACAAGTAGAACAATATAAAGAAATATGAAGGTTAGAAACAGGACATAAAAAGAGTTACAAAAACTTAAAGAACATAAGAAACAACAGGAAAATAGGGCAGAGGTTTTAGAAAAGATAATGGAAAACAAACAATTAGAACACTACAAAGAAAAAAATTAAAAGTTAGAAGGGAGGCATAAAACAAGAGATTGAAGAGATTATTGAACAAAACAAACAACAGAGAGATAGGTATGAAATATGGGTACAGACTTAAGAAAAAGAGTTTAGAATACTAAGTAAAGAAAATACTCAGGCAGAGGCAAAAGATAATAATAAAGAAAGCCAAACAAAGGTGGTTAGAAAACAAACGTTAGCTTATCCAGTCAGTGTACAACAGAGACCAGCAAATGATGATCACCCACAGGATTACCATGAGGCTGAATGGCACCCTTTGGAAGTGCCAGACCAGAGAAAATTTAAAGAAAGTGTCACCAATTTTGGAATGCATTCACCATTTGTAAAACAAATGCTGACTTTCTGGTCAATCAGTAGAGTAATCCGAAAGGACTGGGAGGATATGTCAAAGGCAATAAAAGAACCTGAGCCATATTTACAATCACTATCATGATGAAGAGAAGAGGCTAGAGAGATAGCATACAAAAATAGAGCCATGGTGTTGGTTTTTCTAAGGAACAGTTGCTTGGTGATGGCCAATAGGCTGACACAGAGATACAAGCGGTATATAACGAAGAAACCTTAGCATTATGTCGCTTAGCAGCCTTAAATGCTTGGGACAAGGTTCAGGAATCAGGAAAAAGGCTTGAGACATTCTCTCAGGTTTCCAAGTGAAACATTCATTAATGTTTTGCAAAGATTGACTTCAGCTGGGGATACAAATATATCAAATCCACCAGCTAGAAAAGCTTTTGAAAATGCAAAGATTTTGAATGCAAAGAGGTAATACAGCCATTCAAAGCAAGTTGTGCACAAATAGACCAATGGGTTATAAATACGATTGACATCAGACCTCAGTCACCCAATTTGTCCTTGATAGGAGAAGATACCCCTAAAGACATTGGGAAATGTCTTAATTTCGATGGGCAAGGTTGCTGCAAATGGAGTTACCAGGAAAAACAAAATAATTCAAAAAGGGAGCCTATACTTCCTAGAATATGCAGAAGATGTGGCAAGGGTTGACATTGGATTAGTGAATGTAGAGCACAGACAAATGGGGTAATTCTTTATAAAAAAATCCCTGAGGGGGCCTTTCTCAGGCCCCAATACAGGACAGGGATATTCCTCCACAAGAAAGTTAAACACCACTGCCCTGGGAATAAACATTAAAAACTTCAACAGTGAGGCCAGGTAGGTTTTTATACATAAATAAATAAATAAATAGATAGATAAATAAATAAATAAATAAATAAAAACCAGGAAGGGAAAAAAAAACAAATATATTGGCAAACCTCTATAAATGATCATAGGCCAAAGTTAAAGATAATTTTAAATAATATTGAAATTGAAGGCATGGTGGATACTGGGGCTGATGTCACAATTATCACTCCTAAATTCTGACCCCCAAATTAGCCAATTCAAGAGGTGGATATCCAATTCCAAGGAGTTGGAACTTTATCTAAAGTAAAACAACATGTCAGATGGCTTAAATGTATAGGACCAGAAGGTCAAATAGGAAAACTAAGGCCATATGTGGCTGAGATAACCATAAACTTATGGGGAAGAGATCTGTTACAGCAATGGGAGACCCAGATTAACAACACCCAAATTCAAAGGCAAAACAGGTAATACTCCTGATAAACAAGTTAAAATTATTTAAAAATACCATCAAAAAGAGTTACAGGCTGCCCAGGCTGTCCATAAACCAAATACAACACAGGCATTCTTTTCAACTTCATGTTGGGAAACCACTGCTAATAAAACCTCCACAACCTTACCAAGGTGGTTGGCTGACCAACCTATTTGGATTGAACAATGGTCTATGAGTAAAGAGAAATTACTGGCACTAGAACAGTTAGTCCTGGAACAGCTGGAGGCTCAACATATAGAGGAGTCCAACAGCCCTTGTAATTCTCCGGTATTTGTCATAAAAAAGAAATCTGACAAATGGAGGATGTTAACAGATCTCAGAGCCGTTAACAAAATTATTCCGGCAATGGGGTCATTACAATCCGGAATGCCTTCCGTGTTACCTAAACAATGGCCTATTATAGTGATTGATTTAAAGGATTGCTTTTTCACAATTTCTTTACATGAACATGATAGGGAAAGGTTTGCTTTCTCAGCACCCACTTTTAATAGAAGCTGTCCAATAAAGAGATATCACTCGAGGGTCTTACCACAGGGGATGTTGAACAGTCCTACTTTGTGCCAATATTTTGTACAACAGCTGTTAGAGATAATTCATAAGCAGTTTCCTCAATCCATAATTTACCACTATATAGATGATATCTTATTAGCTGATTCAGATAGAAAAACATTAGAAAATATTTTTGATGAAATAAATAGAACTTTGCCTTGTTGGGGTTTAGAGATTGATCCCAAAAAAGTACAAAGAGGAGATTCTATTAATTACCTAGGATACAAAATAGGTCTATAGAAAACTCAACCACAAAAAGTACAAATTAGAAGAACCCAATTAAAAACTCTCAATGATTTTCAAAAATTGCTGTGAGATATTAACTGGCTATAGCCTACATTTGGTTTAGCTACTCAAGAGCTAAATAACTTATTTCAAAACTTAGAGGATGATAAGGATTTTAAAAGTCCAAGAACATTATCAACTGAAGATGAAAGTGAATTGGCTCTGGTAGAAAGGAAATTACAAGATGCACATATAGACCATATTGATCCAAAGAGGGCCTGTATTTTGGTTATCTTGCTTTCCACTCATTCTCCCACAGGAATTCTTATGCAGAAGGTGGACTGTGTATTAGAATGGATATTTTTGGCACACAAACAAAATTAAAAATTAAAAACCTATATGGAAAAGTTCCTGAATTGATCCTAAAAGGAAAAATGAGAATTCATCAGTAGGCTGGAATAGATCCAGCTGAAATTGTGATGCCCTTTACCAATGCTGAGATTGTATCATTATGGGCAGAGAATGGATATTGACAAAGAGCTTGTTGTGAGTTTTTGGGAGAAATTAGCAACAGATACCAAAAAATCAAGTCACTTCAGTTTATAAAAAGAAACAATTGGATTCTCCCTCGTATAATAAAAGGAACTCCAATTTTTGGAGCGCCCACATTGTATACGGATGCCAATAAATCTAAAAGGACAGGTTGTAAGTCAGAAAATCTGAGTAAAGTGGTGGAGAGTCCTTATGATTCAGTTCAAAAATCAGAATTATATGCAATTATGTTGGTGTTATCAAGTTTTCAAGAATTTCTTAATATAGTCATTGACTCTCAATATGCAGAAAGTGTTGTTCTACATATAGAAACTTCTGATCTAATTCAGGATAATTTGGACTTAACTTCACTGTTTCTTCAATTACAAGGAGTAATCAGAAACATAAATAATCCATTGTATATAACATAGATTAGATCTGATATGGGTCCACTAGGCCCTCTAGCACAAGGCAATGATGAAATTGATCAACTATTGACAGGAAACGTGTTAGAGGCCTCAGAATTTCATTTTAAAAAGACCATGTTAACAGCAAAGGTTTAAAAAGAGAGTTTTCTATCACTTGGCAACAAGCCAAAGAAATTGTGTGAAAATGTTCCATTTGTTCTTTATATAACTAAACTCCACTACCTGCAGGAAGTAACTCTAATGGTAACCAAACAAATGAAATTTGGCAAATCACATGTTTTATTTTATAGAGTTTGGTAAACTGAAATATGTGCACCATACTATAGACAAATATTCAGGGTTCCAATGAACAAAAGCCATAAGTTCTTAGAAGGCTGATTCAGTTATTATGCATTTATTAGAATTGATGCAAGTTATGATTATTCCTATACAAATTAAGACTGATAATGCTACAGCATATTTCTCTAATAAAATGGAAAGATTTTCTTACATATTATAAGATAAATCCTGTAACAGGTATGCCTCACAATTCTGCTGGTCAAGCAGTCATTGAAAAATTGAATCATACTTTAAGGGACATGCTTAACTAACAGAGAAGGTTATTAACACCCCCCCCAGAGACAGATTACAGAATGCTTTATTGACCTTAAATTTATTACATGTTAATGAACAACAAACAACAGCTGCAAAAAAACACTGGGTTATAGAAAAAAAAAACTGCTGAATTATTTCAGCCTATATATTTCAAAGATATCCTAACTTCACAATGGACAGTAGGGAATGTGTTACACACTGGGAAGAGGTTTTTCATATGTTCATACAGGAGAAGATAAATTATTGGTTCCTTCAAAACTAATAAAAATCAGATATCACAGAGGAAGACCACCTGAAAACATTGGTCACACAGAAGAAGAGAGAAATCAAGAAGACCAAACAAAACAGGTAATAAAAATTGATAATCCCTTCACATGGGAACAACTCTAAAACTGACTGAGACATAAAAAAAAAAAGTCTCTAGCGGAATTTCAGCAGTGCATGGCCAACAATTCCTTGGCTATAATAGCCTCAATATTTATTATGCCATTCTTTTAATTGGCATTGATAAAATTGGTTTACAGTTTAATTTCATTCTGAACATCTCATACATTTATAATTTTAGAACTGTGTTATACTTGTGAGAAATTATATGTTTGAAGAACAAAAGGAGTGAATACTGGAGATGCTGGACCAAACCTGACAGAATCCTCCTTCCAGCATGCTGAGACATTGACACATCTGTTTCTGTATCTTGCATGTTCCAGAATTCTGCTTGTTCCTGCCTCAACTGCTTCAATTGCTGTTTTTCATCATGACTTGTTCCCAAGAGAGCTTTGAAGAAAGCTGCAAATCTTAATTTGTCCAGCAATTTAGACTGATCTAAATAGGACTTTTATTAACTCTTATTATTTTCTCAACATTCAAAGACTGGACCACAAATATAGCTTACTTAATTAAACATTTTCCCAGTTTTCTTTGGGTCCCCAACAGGATTTCTGCATGTCCAAAATGTCAGCTAGAAGAAATCAATGAGAATGATGTCCTATATTCTTTAAGGGGGATTGGGTAGGTTTTTGGTTGTTTTCTGTGGCTACAAGTGTTTATTGTCATTGGGAGATGTTTATAAATTACTAATGGTCTTATTCAGAGTGAAACTGTTATGCCCAGTTCAGGAACCCTAAAAGACCAGGGATACACTCTGCTAAGAATACATGAGGTTTTTAAAATTGTATACATGTACGGACATGGGACACAAACATCCGATCGATGCAGGAGAGGAATGTAGCCCTGAGATCTAGGGAAGCAAGGTTTTTATGGGGCAAAACTGCAAGCAGGGACTTACATGTTTTGGCGTTCCATGATTGTGTAATGGAAACTGAATTTTGAAATGATTGGTCCACTTTGGGCACCAAGACTACAAACAGTTCTGGCCTGGTCCTATGGGCCAGTTTCCTAGCAACTGTATAATTAGTGGGCAGTAAAGAATGCATTAAGGCTAATTTGTCTCCTCAGGGCATTAAGGCTAGTTCTTCCCTGAAGGAGGCTGGACATGTTTCCAACTAACTAGCCTTTATTCATGCTTATGCTTTAAACTTTAAAACAATACCCGCTGATTTTAAGTCTTTGGTCTCTCAAATCCACTAAGAATTAATGTAATTGAGATTTTAAAAATGAACTAAAATGAAGTTTCAGATCCTTCTTCCATCTGCTATTTTTTTCCATAAACTCTACTGTATGCCTTCCTTGTGAAAGGAACCTGACAATGTGCCAACAGGCCTCGCTCTGATTTTTTTTTATTTCAATCTTATTATAAGTATTAATTTGGGTTTTTGAGACAGGGTTTCTCTGTGTAGCCATGGATGTCCAGACCTCATTGTATACCAGGCTGGCCTCGAACTCCCAGACACACTCACAGACATCTACCTGCCTCTGCCTCCCGAGTGTTGGGATTAAAGTTGTGTGCACTGTGCTTGGCAGGACTTTCTTATAGCCTGGTTGAAGTCATACTTTATGACTTAGGACATGTGAGTGTGAAGAGCTGGCAGGGGTGCAAACCCTTCCTTTTGGAGAGAGGATTTCTCTGTGGCCTTGCATGTCCTGAACTCATTTTGCAAACCCAGATGGCCTGGAACTCACAACAGCCTCTGCTTGCCCCACTGACAGCCACAGGCATGTGACACCACACCTGGCTTCTTGTTATAGTCTTTAAGAATGATTTATAATCTCTGTCTGCCTTCCTGGGACCAGCTCTGTTTTGACTGGGAGAGTTTGCAATCACTAAAAGAAAGGGGGGCAGGGACCCCAGGATTCCTTCTGCCGTGAGCAGGGACTGGCTGGGCCCTGGCTGAGCAGGGAATTTAAACTGGACATATTAAACTGGGAATACATAAATTTAAGCTGAATCTGTGTGTGCAATGAACTTGCTTTACTTACTAATGAACCCTTGTGCTTTTTTCCCCCTCTTCTAAGAAGTGTAAATCCAATTTATTTGTTTATTTTTACACGTATGATTGTTTTGCCTGCGTGGATAGGTGTACCTGTGTACCAGGTGGATGCCTGGTGCCTGAAGAGGCAGCATTGACAACCTGCAAGTATACCCTTGAGTTTTTCTGTTGCCATCTATTGCTTCTCATGGGACCTACACATTAGTCTGGTTTGTTGCCTCAATGAGAGTCTCTTGGAGAAAAATAAGATTTTCATTTATTATCATTGTTATTATTATTGTTGTTATTATTATTAAATAGGGAATGAGTGTTCTTTTTGGAGGGATGGATACTTTATTTATGATTCATAGTGTAGTTCTCTTTATTATGGAAGATTTGTTTATTATTTGTACACGATTCTGTCTGCATGCCAGAGGAGGGCACCAGGTCTCACTATAGATTGATATGACCGTGTGGGTGCTGGGAATTGAGCTCAGAAACTCTGGAAGAGCAGCCTGTGATCTTAAACTCTGTGCTATCTCTCCTGCCCCCTTATTTCTTATTTTAATTTTTTAAATTTTTATTTATTCATTTTACATCCCTGTCTTAGACCTCCCTTTCTTCTCCTTCCAGTCATACCCTCCCTTTTTTTTCCACTATCATCCCTTACCTGGCTCTTCAGAAAAGAGGATCACCCTGCCTCTCCTGTGCATACCCACCCACCCCAGCATATCAAGTGGCATCAGGACTGAGCACATACTCTTTGCCTGATGAGGCAACCACAACAGGGGAAAGTGAAAGAAGAGCTAGTATGTGTGTTGGTCCTGCTGTGTTTATAACGCCTTGTTACACTTGTGTCCTTCATCCACTCAGGTGCTTACACTTTGCACACAGAGTTTCTTGAGCCCTTAGGGGCTTAGGGTTTCTTGCAGACATCTCATTTAGGGTGGAATGGTCCAAGGCTTCTCACTGTTTGCATATCGAATGGATGTGGGTCTCTGTATTTATTCCCATCTCCTGCAGGAGGAATTTCCAATGATGGCCTAGCAAGGCACTAATCTGTGAGTATGGTTGTGCTCCTTTAGCACAACTGTAGCATTTAGATTTCTCTTATGTCCTTGGCTTCTGTAGACTCAGGTTCCTGGCCAATCAAGCAGTATTGGATCAAGGTTCCTTATCATGGAGTGGGCCTCCTGAAACCCAACTAGATATTAGTTGGTCTCTTCTGTGACGTTTATGCCACAAGCGCACCAGCAAATCTTGTAGGCAGGTCACTGTTGGAGAGTGAAGGGTGTATGGCTGGGTTGGTGTGTACTTTTCCCTTCTGGTGGCATGCAGCATATGTTCCTGTATCAAAAACAGCAGTCTATAAGGGTGAAGGTTCTCGGTAGATGCCAGCTGAGATTCGCTGTGTCAAATGACGTGTGAAGGTGTTGTACTCAGCAGTAGAATCTTACCATCAGGTTAGGGAGAGCCCTGGAGGATGGACACAGGTTGGGTGGCCCCAGGCCCTGCTTTGATCTAGCACAGAGACCTCCTGTGTACTGACTCCACAGGACTCTGGGAAGCCTGCTCTCAAGACACGCCGCCGTCTGTTCTTATTAAATTGAAATAAATACATAGTATTAAATGAAAACATCATATATATATATAAAGCTAGTTATTAAGTGACACGTGTGTGCCACCAGAGGACACCAGATTCCTTGACAGATGATTTGAGCGCCACCGTGTGGTCCCTGGGATGGAACCTGGCACCTTGCTAAGAGAGGCATTCTCTGTATCCCAGAGCCCTGGTAGTTGTGATGACAAAGGTCGGCGCTTTTTTTTTAAGATTCAGTCATTCATTCATCCATTCATTCATTGTACAGCATTCTGCCTGTGCACCAGAAGAGGGCACCAGATCCCATTACAGATGTCTGTGAGCCACCATGTAGTTGCTGGGAATTGAACTCAGAACCTCTAGAAGAGCAGCCAGCGTTGTTAACCTCTGAGCCATCTCTCTTGCCTCCAGATTTTTGTTTTTTTTTTAATCTTTAAAAAATATTTATTTTCCATGTGAGCGCGTTTCTGCCTTCCCAAGACTAGTCCTGATTTGACTGTGAGACTCAAAATTAATTTTAAAAAGAGGCAGGTACACCAGGATCCCTTCTCCCGGGACCAGGGACCAGGGACCAGCTGGACTGCGTCTGATTAGGAGAATTCAAAGAGCACATTTGTCCTGCACACAAGTTGCTTCCAGCAGCCCTGTGTGTTTACTTCCGGTACCAGGGGGCAGGGCGATGACGCCACAAATTGGCTCGGAAAGGCTTACTGATCCTGAAGACTGCGAGGGGCGCAGGGCGGGGACATTTACAGAACTCCGGGGACAGGGAAAAAGCTGTGTGCGTTGTGGGGCGGGGAAAGCGCTTCCAGGGGATACTTCTGGGTCCTGACAAAGCTCCAGGCTAAGTAAGGAGGAGGAGGATGGCTTGTGAGGGCATAAGCAGTGCGTACAGCATTCTGGGAATTGTATTTCTGCGTCTGTGACTCGGCAAAGCAGACGATACAGTGAGACCTGGCTATGTTACTACAAACAATCCCAGAAGTCCTTGCTCTGAGGCAGTTCTCACAGAGGCTCCCAGCAGGCACAATGCACTCTGCCCTCTGGGATTATTTGTAGTTCCCTGGCTATGGAGGGCTTGGCTTTAAGAATTTCCGTGTCTGGGACATTTCATCATGAGTTCAGTGCTCTGTCGTAAGGATGTTCACAATCATAAAAGATAAAACAGATTTTTTTTTTCTTTTTGGTCTATGAGACACCTATAATACAACGTAGGTGGCTAGAAGTGGAGCTGAAATGCGGTAGATAGATTTAAAGCCTGGACAGCTCCTAAGAGGGTGGATGGGGTATTGGAGCTTTTGGACAGGACTGTGCTGAATGTTAAGTGGAACGCGAGCACCCACAAGCATACATGCCATGTCTTCAATGTGTTATGTACTGTTGAAAAAGCAGGCACTTGAGGAAAACTATATGGTTATATTCCAAGAAGCTGGCAGTTGGTGGAAATTCAAAGTTCAAGAGTTAGCACGGCACCTCTTCATTTTCCTAGTTCCTCATTCTGCATCCTGTTATTTTCAGGTATTTCAGACCGAACAAACAACATCTTTTCGGGCTGGAAATGGACTGTAGTTTTCAGTTCAGATAGGTAGTAGCATATGATTCTTGAGGATTCTCTTACAAAACCCTTCCAAGTAACTCAAAAGTTGAATTCTCATGCCTGGTGTTGGAGTTTTTGTTAGATGGAGGGACAATTGTCATCACAGATGGCAAAATTTCATTGAAACTACATTTTAGTTTTATACAACAGCTTACATGGATTGTACGTATCTTAGATAGTTACTAGTATGATTCCATATTAATTTTTCAGACATCCTTATTGTTATTTTACCATCTTCCCTTTTGTATTTCTTTCTGTCTTACCTCTGAAATTATTATAACTCCTTCATGTTTTTCGCATTTCCTCTTTCACATCTCTTTACCCTTCTAGGTCCTACTGCCCCCACACACTTCCATTCTCACCTTCGAAATGGTCACTATTTCATTCTTGGTTTTTCAAAAACTGCCGGATATGGACTCACATATGAGTACACACATATTCAGTTTAGAGCTGGGAAACATAGAAGAGGGAATATGTGAAGTTTTTCTTTCTGTGTTTGGATTACCTCATTTAACATGATTTTTTTCTAGCTCCATCTACCTACCTGTGAGTTTTATGTTTTTATACTACTCAATAGTGATGCATTTTAAAATCATGACCTAAAGAGAAAATACTTAATTCATTTTAAGGTTATTTCATAATTACATCATTTTGTGCCTTCTCTTTTCTTCTCTCCAAACCTTCCCACAGACCTCTCCTATTTCTCTTTCAAATTCACCTTCTTTTTTCAAATTTGTATTATGCTCTTAATATAAGTTACTCAGTTCAATAATGTTACTTCCATGCATGTTTTCAGGGTTGATTGCTTGGTATTGGATAACTAAATGATTTTATGCTCTTTCCTGAAAGATTTTTTTTTCTCATACTCTCAGCATTTATTAGTTCCCTGCAGATTTTTGTGTAGGATTAAGGACAATGGTTTCTTCCTAGACCACTTTTGCATGTCTATTAGCATTTTCAATTTTTAGTTCGTTTTTATACAGGTATATTGGTAAGCCTTTTTTTCTTTTTTTTTTTTTTTTTTTTTATATTGGTCCATCTTATGGGTGTAGCTTCTGGTATTATTAGGAGACACATTACCAGACCATACTCTGATCCTCTGCCATATATATATATATATATATATATATATATATATATATATATATATATAATATATTATATATATGTGTGTGTGTATATATATATATATGTATATGTATATGTATATACCTCCTGTTATGCATGATCACTGAGTCTTAGATCTGGGAATTGTTTTGTAGATGTATCAGATGTGACTGTTCTCCAGAATTCTGCCTTGTGATTGGTTGTGGTTTTCAGTCATGATTGTGGTTCAAGGAAAAGCTTCCTTGGTCAGTGGTGAACTATACTTATCTATGTGCATTATTAAAAGCATTTAGGTTGCAACATGTTTATATTCATGCATGTACTTACATGTATTATAGGGATTTATGTAGATAATTCACAGTATGATTGCTTAAAACTCTTTCAAAAATTTACTGTTATTTCACCCACTTCCTTCTTTTATATTTATCCTGTAAAAGACCTGGGGCCTTAAAGCTCAGGAGTTCAAGATCGCACTCTTCTCAGGAATTCCCACAGACCACAACTCAATGCAAAAGCAAGAGCATTTTTTTTTTTTATTTCAATCGCGATAGGGTCACCCCTCAAAAGGCAGGAGATGGCCCCAAGCATGCAAAGCACAGGGTTTTTATACTTAAAAATCTGGCCACTTTTGCTCTATACATTGATTGGTCAGCAAGAATAGCATGAAGATAGTTTACGCCTAGTTGTTTGCAGTTTTTGGCCATTTGTGAGTTTTCTCAAAACAACTCACCCTGTCCTTCAAGAGCTACCTGCCTCTGGCTGCAATTCAAGGCTATCTCAGAGCAGTTCATCTTCCCATTTGAGAGCCATAGGCCTCAAGGATGGGAATAGTCACAGCTGTTTTTCTTTTAAGTTGTTTTCATTCTCAGGTGGGCTCTCATCCCCCCTTTTCTTTGTGCTCCAATTTAACCCTAAAATTGTGGATCAATCTCAGAGAGAGATTGATACTGCCTCTGGAGCATCAGGACCTGAACCACACTTACACATTCCCTGACGAATGCCGGTAATCGGTTAACAATACAGGGTACTATTGTGACAAGGAGCAAAAGGGTAGCAAAAGGTCCCAGTAAGAGAAGCACATAGGGGAGCAGACCATTAAACCCATTCCAAAAAGGAGATTCTATTAATTCTCATCTCCTTTTTTCAAGATCTTTTTGTAATTTTTTTAATCATTCCTTTAACAATGCCTGATTTATTAGTGTAAAAACAGCATTTCTCCTGTAGGGCTAAGAAGATTCTTCCTTTTTCAGCTGTAAGGAGGTCTAATCCCCTCAGAGTCTGGAGAACTATTTCTGCTAAGGAATTGAGCTCGTCTTGGAGGTCATTGATGGTGCTCGAAAGCAATTGTACAATTGTTTGTTGTATTCATATAATAAAACACACAGCTGACCCAGCACCTATGAAAGCAGTCAGCCCAATTCCCACTAACAGAGGAATGAAATGAATGGCTCTCTTCGTTCTTCCAGCCATTAAGTCAAACCTGGGGACTGGGACTGGCTCATCCCCTGAAATGATGCTAAGATCAGGGAGTCGCCTGTACACAGGTCCCAGTCCAATCAGTGGGCAAGAACGTATAGGCTTTATTATTCCTGCATAAGAAAACAGTATTATTGTCAGGGCAGAGAGCTGTGGAGATGTCAGTTATTGAATCACGAATGGCAAAAGTAGCATCCCCTACAGGTAGATCTGAGCTATCATTTTTGTAGGGTTTTGTCAAACAGGTAACATTTTGGTTGAAGAGAGGCTGCATCTCATAGGGGGTGCTGAGTGTCAGGATCCCTCAGCAGTGGAATAAGTGGTGTTATAAGGGGGGAGCTCCAGAGGAACAGGCTGCTCTTGTCAGAGGCAGAGCCAGTAGTCACTTGCAAGCAAATGATTGGTGTCATTTAGGAGGCTATGAGTGGCAGTAATAACATATACAGTCTGGGGGTCTAAAATAAAGTTTCTTCTACTATCAGGAAGAACCATAGGGTGGTAATTGAGGGATGAGTATTCTTTTTTCTATTAACTCTTCAATATATTGTTTAACCTGTTCTTGTCTGCCCTGATCCTGCAGCCCTCCTCCATCTGAAAGGTGAATGGGAGGTACCTTTCTTCAGCATACAGGCTTCCCTACTGTCCTGGAAAAAAGGGCTTGAGGTAATTTAGATCCATGGCCTCCTGTTGGTACTCTGTGGGACCAATTGTCTATCCTCATCTCCTCCCTGACTTGGTTCAATATGGCAGTGAAATAGGTGATGTTATCTTTTCCAGTACATTGTTGCACAACCCTATAGCAACTGCTATGCACATCCTGTTGATAGGTATCACAAGGGCAAGGCACGGGTCACCCATTTACATAAGGGATCATTTTAGGCTTGGTTACACAATGCCATTCTAAACTTGGGGTACTCCCTGAAGGTTGTAGGGCTCTATATGCCCATGTATCACCACACTCAACTTGAGCATAGGCCTTGTTGGGGCTCCAAATCTCACCAATAAGTAAGGCTCTGCCATTCATCACCCCACCCTTGCAATCACCGGGTTTAACATACATTGCTTCCAGGGCCTTGTGAGCCTGGTGAGGATCACCAAAGCTCCAGTAAATAGTTAGCCAATTGAGTACAAACAGCACAACCCAGAGGTACCATTGTCTGTCCACTTTACTGGTCAAAGAGTTCATTGTCTCTGATGAGTTTCAGTTTTAACAGGTTGCTGGAGGCTTGGACTTGCCAGGTGTCAGCAGGTTGATTAAAAGCAGGCTTGACATGTGACCCATGGATCCAAGCTGTAATGCTCTCTGCTTTGACAGCTGTTGGGGTGGTAAGCAGAACACAATAAGGACCCTTCCACCAAGGTTCCAGATTCTGGGTGTGGTGTCATCTCACATACACCAGATCTCCCATCTGGACCTGATGGGGCACATCCAAGGTCCCAGGTGCATATGCACTTCCAAACTTTCTCCAAATTTCTTTCTGAATAAGTTGTAGTCCTTTCAGACTGGAAAACAAGTCAGAATTACCACTAGTTATGTCAAGGGGGTCCCCAAGAAGAGTCAGGGGAGCAGGAACCCCATATAGTAGTTCGAAGGGAATTATGCCTAGTCAGGAGGGAGTATTTCTGACTCTAGAGAGGGCCAAGGAAAGGAGCACCACCCAGTCACCATCAGTCTCCATAGTAAATTTGGTAAGAGTCTCTTTGAGAGTTCTATTCATTCTATCTACCTGTCCTGAACTTTGGGGTCTATAAGCACAATGTAACTTCCAGTCAAGCCCCAGAGACCTGGCCACCTCCTGGCTTACCTGAACAAAAAAGGTTGGTCCATTGTCTGACCCAATTACCTTTGGAATACCAAACCAAGGAAAAAATGTCTTCCAGAATCTTTTTGGCCATGACCAGGGAGGTTTCTTTCTTTGTGGGAAAAGCTTCCACCCATCCTGAGAAAGTGTCCACAAAAACCAGGAGATAATTATTGCCTTACCTGGATGGTTTACTTTCAGTGAAATCCACTTCCCAATGCATTCCAGGTCTAGTTCCTTGTCCCTGGCCAGCAGTGACAGCTGAATACCACCTGAGAGAGGGCTGAGAGAGAGAGAGAGACAGGGTGACATAGAGAAGGACACCAAGTCTACATGCTGATCCAGGTGTCGATTTAATGGACTTCAGGTTAACACTTAAGTAGGCAGAAAAGTACAAGCAGTTTCTCATGTAGGAGCTTTACTTGGTCAGAAAATAGGAGAGCTCACTCAAGGTTACACAGAGCCTTTTGTCTGGTTACTATGGTTGCACACAGTTTCTCAGGGTCAGAGCAGTCTGCTGTAGGACCACCAAGGTCAGTTTATAAGAAACTGGACTTTGGAAAATAGCCAAAGCCAACAGGCTGGATTCCCCTGCTCAGATGCCATTTACTCAAAATTTGCCATTAACTCCAAAAAGGCTGCCACAGTTCCTCTCATCCACTTCCCTGGGGTCTGGAACTCTTACCTATGTTTATCCTCTGGCAAGGTTCACATGCCCTAGTCACTCTCAGTCATGGCAGTGAGGTTTAGTATTCAGTACTGGGATTGGCCGGCAACTTCAGCCAATTTCTTTGCCCACAAGTGAGTCCACTTATGCATCTGAGTAATTAATCTCTCAGCGTCTTCCTGTAGCAGAATGATCTTACCTTTAGAATCAATCCATGCCCCCACATAGGTGTCAAATATCCCCTCTGTTTTGCCATATTAACTTTAAGTCACTTTCTGAGTAGTTTAGTCATTCTTCTCTGGGCAGTTCAGCAGTTAGTACCACTGGGATGGAGTTTCCTATAGCAGCTACTTTAGCCTCCTGATCGGCCATGTTATTCCCCTTTGTTGCCTCAGAAGTCCCCTTCTGCTGTCCTGGGCAATGAATAATGCTTACCTTGTCCAGCAGCAACAAGGCATTGAGCAAACCAAAATCTTGTTTTTATTTTTTATCTCTTTACTGGCTGATATTAGCAGGCCTCTCTGCTGATACATGGCCCCATGCTCATGGGCTGTTGGTAAGGTGTACCAACTATCAGTGTAGATGTTTATCTTTTTACCCTTTTCCAGAGATAATGCCTGGGCTAAAGCAATCAATTCAGCTCTCTGAGTAGAAGTGCCCTCTGGCAACACCTGGGCCCATATTACCTTATGAACATCTACTACTGCTGCCCCTGCCTTTCTCTTCCTTGTTCTCAAAAAACTGCTCCAATCCATATAGTATGTTACCTTGGCATTGGGCAGAGGCTGATCTTTCAATTCTTTTTCCCTGTTCCTCTGCTAGAACCTGCAAACAATCATGCTCCAGGGGCTGGATTTCTGGATCCGGCAATAAGGTGGCAGGGTTTAGCCTTGTAGCCAGGACAAAGGTGTATCTATCATTTTTCAAGAGCAAGGCCTGGTGATGTGTCATGCTGGCATTCATGAGCCAGCAGGGAATGAAGAGAAGAGACGGTGAGGTCTTGTCCCAGAGTCAGTTTGTCTGCATGTTTTACTAGTGCTGCCACTGCTGCTATTATTGCCAGGCAGGTTGGCCATCTTGCCACTCCTGAATCAAGCATTTTGGATAGATAGTCTACCGGTCTCTTCCAGGGTCCAATTTTCTGTTTTAGCACCCCATGGTCCATTACCTGATTCTCAGCCACATAGAGATGGAAGGGTTTGGTTACATCAGGGAGTCCCAGTGCTGGGGCCAATATTAAGGCTTGTTTGATATTATCAAATGCAGCTTGTTCATCCTTTCCTCAGATGAAAGAGTCATTGCCCTTTGGAAGGGCATGCAGAAGGGCTGCTATCTAAGCAAATCCCAGAATCCACAGCCGGCAAAATCCCACTGTACCTAAAAATTCCCTCAGTTATTCAGTAGTCCATGGAGGGGGAATATGAAATACAGTCTCTTTTCTAGCCTCCGACAGCCATCTCTTTCCCTCTTTTAAAATATATCCCAGATAACAGACCTGTTTCCTGCAGAGATGGGCCTTTTTCGCTGTAGCTGAGCTCACCCATCTCTTGCAACAGCTAGTCGGTGGCCTCAAAACAGGTTTCGTTACAATCCACAGCTGATAGTATATCAACCACATATTGGAGATGAGTTACCTGGGGATTGGTGGCCCGGAGGTGCGCCAGGTTCCAGTGTAGGGCTTCATCTTCCTTTTGGGACAATCCTGGATCCAGTGTCCTTTCTCCTTGCAATAGGCACACTGATCCTTAGACAGAGGGCCCCTCCGATTACCAGGAACTCTCTCCCTATCATTATGACTACACTGCGGTGGCCAGGATCTTAGTCAACTTTCTGTCTTGCCTCTTATCCTTTCTCTTTTGATCACTTCCTGCTCTTTCTGCTTTCTTTCCTCTTTCTCTTCTTCCATCTCCCAGCTGTAGAAAACCTTTTCTGCTACCTGCACTAAATCCTTCAATGACTTGTCCTGTAAACCCTCTATTTTCTGGAGTTTTCTACAAATATCTCTGGCTGACAGGTCTATAAAGGTTATAGTCACCATTGGCTTATGCTCATCTGAGATAGGGTCATAGGGCATGAACCTGCAGTATGCCTCTATCAGCCATTCAAGAAAGGCTTCAGGAGATTCATCCGACCCCTGAACCATCTCTCTTACCTTTGTCAAATCGGTGGGATTTCAAGAGGCCCCATGGAGACCCACAATTAGAGTCTGGTGGTAGACCTTCAGCCATTCTAAACCTCCAGATGTGTTGTAATCCCAGTTGGGGCAGGTGAGTGGAAAGCCATCATCAATCTCTTTAGGGAGGCTGGAAGGCCTCCTGTCCATTCCAGGCACAGTCTTTCTCGTCCCAAGGAGGACCCGTCTCGTGCCTCAGTAGTTAAGAAGGCCTGCAAGGGTTTCTGGCAATCATCCCAAGTGGGCTGGTGAAAAGGACAGATTCAAACAAATATGTGCCTTTTATCTCACCTCCAAGAAATGATAGTAACTGCCTGTAACATAATAAAGTCATCCATTAAGAAAGTCAAAGAAGCAACAACAATAGACACAAAGAGAACAAGACAGGCAGTTAGACAAGGACATCCTTATGGGTGCTACCACAGAATTCTGATTGAGAGTCTGCCTCATGGCAGTCCGCTGTCTCTGAAGAGAAACAGATGGGAGGAAGACCATCCCGGACCTAGCCTCTCCAAATGGAATCTGGAACGTCCTCCAGTTACTAGTTAAGGGATATTCTGACATGCCTGTCTATTGCAACTACTGAGCAGATGAACAAAAAGGTCCAGATAGGTGCCTAAACAGAAACAGTGGTATACCAGAAATCAGACTAACCTGTTCCAAACTCGACCTCTGAGCCCAGTCTGTTGAGGGTTAGGGAAGGGCACACTGTTTCCCAGGCAACGCACCAAAATGAAAGACCTGGAATCTCACTGCTCAAGAGCTCAGGATTGCACCCTTCTTAGGAAAACTCACAGACCACAACTCAATGCAAAAGCAAAAGTTTTTATTGCTGTCGAGATAGGGTTGCACCTCCAAAGACAAGACATGAACCTGAACATGCAAAGCACAGGGATTTTATGCCTGAAAATCAGATCACTTTTGCTCTATACTTTACAGCTGGTTGTTTCTCAGAACAGTTCACCCTGCCCTTCAAGAGCTATCAGTACCTGGCTTCAATTCAAATAATCACAGTTGTTTTTCTCATTCCCAGGTGGTCCCTCATTTGTTTTGATGAGGAAGTCACCAAATAATGTCATGTTGCAGTGTTAAGAGTGCAAGGATCTGTTTAGGAGCCTGTGCAAAACAACTGCCTCATTCACTAAGGTAATTCAAGGCACTGGAGAAGACTGTTCACCAACTTCATACAGAGATTGGGTTCAGCTCTCAAGAGGGCAGTACCAGACTGACACAAGATAAGCACTGATGCCATTCTTGGCACATGATACTGCAAATACCACATGTAGGAGAGAATTTAGAGCATGAAAAAGAGGAGGGGCCCCAAGAGATGAATGATTAAGAGAGACAACTGCTATTGGCTCTTAGGAGCATCATGCCAACTTCACAGGACAAGCTACAACTAGAGTTTCCAGTTCTCAAAACACCCGGTGTGCTATTTTGGGTGAATCTGGGAATTTACCAAAAAACCTGTGAGGTTAAAATCTCTAGAACACAAAATAGGAGGTGTGTTAACACAGAAGCAAGTGGTCCCTTTACTCACAGAAGGGAACAAGCAGATTCTGGCTCCAAGGGAATGCAAAGGTTCCCAGGGTTTCATGGCAGCTGTGGCAAGGGAAAGCACTGGTCTAGGGATCACTGCTCTGAGAGGGACCTACAGGCTAACCTCTTGCCATCAGGAAACCAACAGAGGGGCCTGTCAGGGTTAGACCCCTCATGCAACAATACAAGCTGTCTCCCATCAGGCAGCCATGAGGTACTAGGCAGGTAGGAAAATATCAACTGAGGATTTTAGACTTGATACACACCACTGCATGCAGCAGCACAGCTTTGCATCTGGCTGCAGATAAACCTCTGACCCTATCCGCAAGAGTTCTATGTCACAAAGGAAATACAGATGTTTATGGACCTGTGTATTCAGGGATGGTAAAGCGGATCTCTGGAAGAATCAGAATAACTTCTACAGTATCTATTGTACACCCAGGTACTGTTGATGGGGACTGCAAGGAAAAAGTTAAAATTATGGCACATGTAAAACATGAGATGCAAAAATAAGGCAGGGTTAGAACTGCTCAGCTGTTACTGTTCTCCTCCATCTAGGGCAAAGCCACACCCTGAAGAACAACAGGCACATTTGGCAGTACCGGAAATTGTGTGTTCTGGAAAACAGTGCCTAATGATCAGAAATCCAAATTAATGGCAGCAACAAATGTTGTTCCTTGAAATGAAGGAAATGACTTCAGTATCCTCTCCCAAAAGTCTTGGGGTCCACAATGTGTGCTTCTGAAGGTTCATACAGTTTCTAGGAATCTGTAAAATTTCTCCAGTAGGACAAAGTGTATGGTGGATTAAATAGGTGGAACCAGAGGAACCAAGAGGGAACTTGACACCTTCTGTGGCCTGCCACTGAAGGAGAAATTCAGAAATAATTCCAGGAGTCTTTCTGCAGGATGAGTCTACTCTTTGCCCAAATGCTTAGACTTTGCAGGGTCCTAACCATATTTAGATTGTTAAAATCATACACCGGGAGACTGATGCTCAAAGGAACTTAAGGCAGACGGCACACGCAGAGTGCAAGATCTGTTCTAGCCACGTTCCTCCTTGAGCATCAGCCAGAGCTGAATGAATGACCTTGTTAAAGTAGGCAAAGACTGCTCCTGGCTTATGCCTCTTCTCCTTGCCTGATCATCAGAAGCCGTGCCTTAGACTCTCCCCTCAAACTCCTTGTGTTCCAACACAGGTGCGTACTGTGAGCTAAGCAGTGGAATTTGGGTAGAACGCAAGGTCAACTGTTTCTGGAAAGGCTGCTTTAGGGTGGGATATGGGAAAATACGCAGGAGGAAGGAAGGGTTTCACAGATTGGAAGCAGAAGAGCGTTCCACGGTTTGGCCTGTAATTGGAGGCCTCGAGGGAGTGGGTGGGGCCTCAGGTCGATATTTAAGCGTGAGCAGCGGACCCCTTTACGCATTTGCCATAGTCTGCACTTTCCTGGGTGTTGTTCTCAGTACACACTGGAGAGGAAGAACTCCTGTCAAAGTGTCCTCGGCAGGATGGAAGATCAGGCAGATGTGGGTGGCTGCAGTAAGACAAAGACATCCCGGCGTCAAAAGACTGCTTGGCAGGCCAAGCAGAAGGAGGTCTTGCTCTCAGTTTTTGCCAAGACACCTTACCCGAGCTTCAGGACCAGGCAGGAACTGGCCAGGGAATTCGGAGTTCCAGAGTCCTCCATCCGCATGTGGTTTCAAAACCGCAGAACTAGAACTGGCATGTCAAGGAAGACCTCAAAGCAGACCACCGCAGGCTCCAGCCATGAAGCCTCCCAACAGCCTCCTGAAAAGCTTGTCGCCAGGGTACAACAAGCAAGAGGCCCGCCCTCAGAATGGAGAAGGCCTCAAACGCGGCTTAGTCCAGCACAGATCAGCATGCTAGTGCAAGCTTTTGAGATCTCTCCATCTCCAGACTATGCCACGAGGGTGCAACTGGCACTGAGCACAGGTTTGCCTGAAGAAACCGTCCACATATGGTTCCAGAACAGAAAGGCCAGGCAGAAAGGCCGCGCTGGAGGCAGCACAGCTAAAGGTGAGGACCTGCCTGCCTCTCCTGGCCCGGAAAGGGCTCCTGGAGCATCGTGTTGTATTGAGAAGGAGGCTTCCTGGGACAGCTTGTTGACATCGGGTTCTGCAGGAGTCCAGTGTGCAGAAGCGTTGATGTCAAGACCCGAGCTCACCTTCTTCACAGAGGCCTACCCAGAATCCAGCGACTCCTGCCCTGTCCAGCTCTTCCTGGAGCAACAGGTGAGAACAGTGGAAGAGGAACAGGGACCAGCCGCTCTGGACCCAGATGTCCCATAGGAGCAGATCGAACCAACACTCGAGGCTCCTCTCACGGAAGAAGAATATCAGGCTCTGTTGGACGATATTTGACCGCATTGAGAAAGCCCAGAATTGGGACTGTAAAACCCCGTTGCCTGGACCCTAACCTGACCATTGTCTCATAGACTCCAGCCAGAAATGAGCTTGGACAGATGCTCAGATTTGCACCTAAGAAAGGTGCAGAGCTCTAGGGATCCTTAGTAAGTGTTGGGGAAAAGATGGAATGCCCTGGAGGTGTGAGGAACCTCACAAGAAGACCAACAGAAACAGCTGACCCAGCCCCCAGGGGGCTTGCAGAGACTGAGCCATCAAATAAGGAGCATGCTTGGTCTGGACCTAGGGACCCTGCACACACGTAGCAGGTGGGAGGTGAATCCTTGTGCTTAATGTGGGTTGCCCTACGAGGGAGGTGTTGTGGAGTGGCCCAGTGGCGGTGGAGAGTTGTTTCTAACCTGGACTTTGTTGTTTCTACCCTGGACCGTTTTTGAAGGACAGTTATATAATGTTAGCTTCAATTATGATCAGGATAAATATGTAATTTGTCTGCTATTGTACTCTGCGTCATTAAATTATTTTTAGGCATTACTATGACCTGGTTATTCTTTTCATTTGGAAATTAATGTAAAGAGGAGATATGATTATCTTTCAAGCTGAAAAGAGGTGTGATCATGAGTCTTGGTTTTTAACTTGACTGCATGTGGAATTAAGCAAAACACCCAAATTAAGGACACAATTGTGAAGCACTCTTCCTTATTTGAAGTAGTCTTCTCTACTTCTCTTCTGAATCTGTAAGGCTGAAAAACACACCTTTAATCTGGATCTTCATACTGCAAAACCAACCACTCACCTTTGCCTCATCTTACTGGAAACCTATACAAGGACAGAGAAGAAGGAATGTTTTACTCTTTGCCTGTTCCCTTTTGCTTTGGTAGCAAGTCTATTTCTTCATTGACTATAGAACCTTCTTCTTGAGGATTTCCGTGTATATGAAGGTGAGTTGAGGCAACCAGCCTCATGGACTAAGCCACTGATAGATTCCTCGATTTTCCATTTTTAGCCATCCACTGTTGAATTAATTGACTCACAGATTGTAAATCATTCTCATAAATCCTTTCCTATAAAGAGAGAGTTAGAGGGAAAATAAACTATGCATATAATCATCTTTCACATAGAACTACCAAATTTTCTGCTTTTAATAATGTCATGTAATTTATTCAGAAATCACTTAAACAATAGTAACTGACATATGAGGAGTTATAGAAAAAAATATTCATCATCATGCAAAGTCAAAATGCTACATACATTTTTGGGTATATTAATGGACCAAGAGTTAACTTTTTTGATGCAGTTGCATTCTAAAATATCATAATTGAATTACAAGTATTTTAATTTTTGCAGCATTTATATATAGTTTATTTTTACCTCAAATTAGTCCCTTCTTTGTCTTAATTCCCTCAACACACATTAAAGTGTGTTTATTTTTCATTTTCATAGGTTACAGAGATTCTATTTTATATGGGGATGACATCATGAAAATTAACTGTTCTATGCATGACACTGCTAATACCAAAACATCATTCAAATAATAAGTAGACCTATCAGAATCACACTAGAATTCACAGCAGAGATTATAAAATCCAGAAGTGTTTGGATGGATATCATGCAGAAACTAAGAGACCACCGATGCCAACCCAGACTACTATACCCAGGATATATGCAGCCATCCAGCCCTACAGAACATACTAGAAGGAAAACCCTAACCCAATAATATTAAATACACTCCAGAAAACACATTGAGGCCCACACCATGAGGGGAAGTCCATGCCTGACACTGCCTGGATGACCATGAACCAGAGTCAAGATAGCCTAGAGACACACAATATCTGTAAACATGACAGGCAAAAAATGTCAATAAAAGATACTCTGCTATAATCTTAGATGAGTGCCTAGCCCAGTTGTCATCAGAGAGACATCACCCGGCATCTGATGGGAGCAGATGCAGAGACCCACAGCCAAACACAATGATGTATCCAGGGGAACCCCAGAAATGAGGAAATACGTATTGTAGGAACCAGAGATATCAAGGACACAACAAGAGCATGGCCCACTGAGTCAATTGGGCTCATAGGGGATCACAGAGTCTGAAGGACAAAAACATAAACATTCTATGAGTCTTGTGACCTAGGTTGTTGGCATATACCTTATGATTATTATCCTCATGTCGCTGAGGGACTTCCAACAGTGAGAATGGGGGTGTCTCTAACTCTTTTTCCTGCTCTCCCTATACTTTCTCTCCTCGTGTATTGCTTTGACCAACTCTGATGTGAGGGATTATTCCTAGTCTTTTTGTAACTTGTTAGGCCATCAGATTTTTTTTTTCATTGAAAATAAAGAAGCAGTGGATCTGAAGGAGATGTGAGGTGGGCAGAGTAGAGGTGGATAGATTGTGGCTGGGAGAAGTGGAAGAACAGGAAACTGCCATTGGGATGTAGTGCATGAAACAACAACAAAAATAAAATGCTACAACAAAATAAACTATCAGCAGCTAGGCCTCATGGTCAACACCTGCAGTCCTAGCACTCAGGAAGTTAAAGGTAGGTGGATCTCTGTGAGTTCAAGCACATGCTGTTCTACAAAGACAGTCCAGGACAGCCAAAATTATTCAGAAAAATCCTGTCTTCAAACAAAAGAAATCTGTCAGCATTTTGTGTTTCATCTTTAGGAACTTTGTTTTATGTCCCACTTTTTTAATTTTTTATTTTTAATATTAGATACAGCTTGTTAACTTTGTATCCCAGCTGTAGCCCAGTTCCTCATCACCTCCCTATCCCACCTTCCTTCCCTCATCTCTTCCCTACCCCTTTCCAAGTCCACTGTTAGGGGAGGGCCTCCTCCTGTTCCAACTGACCCTTGCTTATCAGGTATCATCAGGACTGGCTGCAATGTCCTCCTCTGTGGCCTAGCAAGTCTGATCTTTCCTTGGGGGCAGGGGGGAGAGGTCAATGAGCCAGCCATTGAGTTCATGTCCGAAATAGTCCTTGTTCCACTTAGTATGGTAACCAATTGGATGCAGAGCTAACATGAACTACATTTGAGCAGGGGTGCTAGGTTATATGCATACATGGTCCTTGGTTGGAGATACAGTCTCATAAAAGACCCCTGTGCTCTGATATATTTGGTCCTTGTGGAGTTCCTGTCCTCTCCAGGTCATACTAACTCCCCCTTCTTTCATATGATTCCCTGTCCTCTGCCCAAGGTTTGGATATGAGTCTCAGCATCTGCTTTGATACACTGCTAGGTAGAATCTTTCACAGGTCCTCTGTGGTAAGCTTCTGTCCTGTTGTTTTCTCCTATGTCCATCCCATTTGTCTTTCTAAGTGAGGATTGATCATCTTAATCCATGTCCTCTTTCTCATTTGTCTTCTTTAGGTGTACAGATTTTAGTATGTTTATCCTATCTTATAGGTCTAGCATCCACTTAAAAGTGAGTGTATACCATGTATGTCTTTCTGATTCTGGGACACCTCACTCTGGATGATCTTTTCTAGATTGTTTGTTTGTTTCTTCATGTTTACATTTCATGACTTCTTTGAATGGTCTACATATAAACCTGTCTGTTGCGTAGCTGGTAAAGATGTTTCCCATTTTATAAGCTGCTTCATCATTAAGGAATGGATTGCAAAAGCTTTTTAGTTTCACGTTGTAAGACCTGGAGTCTCACTGCTCAGGAGCTCAGGATTGTGCCCTTCCAAGGAACACTTACTGACCACAACTTGATGCAAAAGCAAGAGTTTTATTCAAATCGTGATAGAGTTGCCCCTCTAAAGACAGGAGACGACCCCGACCATGGAAAGCACAGTGTTTTATACTTAAAAATCTCGCCACTTTTGCTCTATACATTGATTGGTCAGCAAGAATAGCATGAAGATAGTTTACAGCTAGTTGTTTGCAGTTTTTGGCCGTTTGTGAGTTTTCTCAAAACAATTCACCCTGCCCTTATTTTTTACAAAACTATCTCAGAGCAGTTCATCCTGCCCTTTGAGAGCTATCTGCCTCTGGCTTAAATACAAGGCTATCTCAGAGCAGTTCATCCTACCGTTTGAGAGCTATGTGTCTCTGGCTTTAATTCAAGGATGGGAATAGTCACAGCTGTTTTACTTTTACAGTTGTTTGCATTCTTGTGTGGGCTCTCAGATGGAAATGAAGAGAGACAGAGAAGGAGAGAGCATGACATGATAGGGGGAAGAGAGAGAGAGAGAGGGGCACCACAACAGAGAAAGGGGGAGGGCAAGAAGGCAATAGCAAGAGGGCAAGAGAGACCAAGAGAGAGACAGAGTGGGCAGGCAGATCCTTTTAAGGAGCAAAGTAACCACACCTGCCCTCCCTGGCTGTCGACACATAATGACATCACAGGTTGCTAGGAAAGACAGAAGCAGGTGCCTAAATACTAAGTGTTGGCATAGGCCTTTAATCCCAGCACTCTGCCAGGCAGAAGCAGGCCAGTCTCTGTAAGTTCAAGGTCAGGCTGGTCTACAGATCTAGTCCAAGATAGCCAGGGCTAAAAGGACAAACCCTCTCTTAAAATACCTAAATAATCATATGTATAATTAATATATACTCACTAAATATAGCAATATAAACCAATATATTTAATAAATATGTTATATATTTATATATATATTGTTTTAATCATATATGTATATATCATATATATGTATATATATGATTAAAAATCATGTTTTAATTTATGTTTAAATCATATATATCTTATTGAAATAAAATCTGAGCCAGGCTTTGTGGCACAAATCTCTAATCCCATCTCTCCAGGAGATACAAGCATGCTATTGTGTAAGTTCAATGTTACCCTGGTCTACAAAACAAGTCCAGGACATGCATGGCTACAGAGAGAAACCTTGTCTAAAAAAACAGTCTAGATGTGTGGCTAGATATGTCTGAAATCACATAGTGTGACTAGGCTATAATAAAGTCTTACGAGGCATGGTGACACACATCCTTAGTCCCAGCACTTGAGAGGCAGATGAAGGAAGGTCTCTATGACTTCAAGGTCAGCCTGGTTTACAAAGAGAGTCCTGGATGGCAATGATGCACTGAGACATCATGTCGCAAAAATAAAACATTAAATTAAATTAAAAAACTCAAAGCCGGGATTGTTGGCAAATGCCTCTAAGATTAGCACTATGACTGGCAGAGAGAAATGGATCTGTGTTAGTTTAAGTCCTGCCTGGTCTAGAAAGCATGACAGGTCAATCAAGGCCATACAGAAAATCTCTTTTCTCAAAAAACAACATCCTGGTATGTAAACAAAAATCTTCTAGTATCTGAAGGTTGTTTCTTTTTTTTCACTTTTTAAAAATTTATGTTTTTGTAAATTACAGTTTATTTACATTGTATCCACGCTGTGGCTGCATCCTTCATCCCCTCCTTTACTCAACCTCCTAACTTCCTCCCATTTCTGTCCCCAAGTTCACTGATAGGGGAGGCCCTCCTCCACTTCCATCTGACCCTAGCCTATGAGATCTCATCAGAACTGGCTGCATTGTCTTCCTCTGTGGCCTGCTCCCCCATCAAGGGGAGGTGACCAAAGAGCAAGACCCTGAGTTCATATCAGAGACAGTTCCTGTTCCCATTACTAAGAAACTCACTTGGAGACTAAGCTGCCATGGAATATATCTAGTCAGGAGTTGAAGAGGTTCAAGGATATCTCCATGCATGGTCTTTGGTTGGAGTATCAGCCCCCCAAAATACTCCTGTGCCCAGTATTTTTTCATCTTTTGCTCTCTTTGTGGAACTCCTGCCCCTCTCAAAAGTCTTCCTTAGTCATCAGGGAAATGCAAATCTAAATGAACCCGGATATCACATTACACCTATCAGAATGGAAAACATCAAAAACTCAAATGACAACACATGCTGGAGAGGATGTGCGGAAAGGGGAACTCTCCTCCACTTCTGGTGGTATTGTAAACTTGTACAACCACTTTGGAAATCAATGTGGTAATTTCTCAGAAAATTAGGAAGAGTGTTACCTCAAGATCCAGCTATATCACTCCTAGGCATATATCCAAAATTTGATCAAGTGTACAACAAGGACATTTGCTTGACCATGTTTGTAGCTGCTTTATTTGTAATAGGCAGAAGCTGGAAACACCCAGGTGCCAGTCAGTTGAGGAGTGGATATAGAAATTGTGGTACATTTACACAAGGGAATACTACTCAGCATTTAAAAATAAGGAAATCATGAAATTGGCAGGCAATTAGTGGGATCTAGAAAAGATCATCCTGAGTGAGGTATCCTAGAAGCAGAAAGACACACAGGGTATATACTCACTCATAAGTGGGTATTAGACATATAATATAGGATAAACATTCTAATATCTGTACACCCTAAGAATCTAATCATGAAAAGAAACATGGCCTTGGATGAAGTAAATTATTTACGATGTTCACGTATAATGTAGTGGAGGAGGTCACCAATTGTGGTTGTGTTCTATATTTTGAACCAATGGAGTAGCTTTTAAAGTTTGCTGTATATGTATCAAATCCAATCACAGAAGTTTATTAGGTCATTCTGACATTCTTTCTGTGGCTGCTGTTGATCTAGTGCATCTAATCACACTTGGTGATAGGTATTTTTCTGCTGCAAAGTATAGAATGGGATCTCCATCATCTATGTGATCCATTGCTTATTTATATCAGGTAGGGTGTGATCCTGCTTTTCAAGGAAGGGTCTCTGAGAAAGTGTGGTGCTTTTGTTTTTCATTTTCACAAATACCTTTAAGATGTTTTTTTTCAAGCCTGATTTGGATGTCAGTAATTAGGCAAAGCTACATTTGAAGTCTTGATTATCATATGTCACCCTTCTGAGTACAAGTCCAAGGGTGGAAGATGTTTCCCTAATGTGTTCTATTTTACCAACATTAATGTTAAAATGCTTAATCGTAATCGTGTGTATGTAGGTATGTATGACTGTATGTATGTATATCTATATCTATATGTATGTATGTACTGTTTGATGTTCCATCCTTCATGGTTCCATTATTTACTATATGACACATAATGTTGAAGTACTGCCTTCTGAGAGAATTATCTAGAGGTGCTAAATAATGTAACAGCAATGATATTTATTTCAAAAAGCATATTGTGTGTGTGTAATGTTACTATGGGTTCTTAGGCCATGACAGATGTGTGAAGACTTGGTGAAAGCTTTGTGGGGTTTACTTTGGTCATTCTTATACGATGTTCAAAGTCATGTTGCCAGTTTTGTTTACCACAGACATTCCCCACTGAGTTCATTGATACTCAAATAAACTTTATTGAAATATTACATCAGTAAAATATTGTCATCTATCCAGATTATAAACCTATTGTCATATAAGGAATAATAAATGTTATGTCCAAATTAAAATGATATAATGCTGTCATTTTTTTTTGAATGTGTTAGTTCATTCTTAGGAGTAAAGACTTGTTCATAACACTGTGTCAGATCTACAAGTGAATGTCAGAGAATTGTCTCAGTGGGCATAGTTGGTTGTTTCTAAGCCTGATGATTTGAGCTCAATTTCTGGGTAGCCAATATTACTCCTATAGAATTTTTCTAATATTTCTATACTTGGGCCTTTGTATATGCAAATTCACACATCAGTACATACATAAATCATTTTTAAATCAAAATAAGGGCCAGGTTTTTTCACTTGTCAAAAGACTTTTTTGGGTTTCATGTTGAAAACTCATATATGGGATGTAAACAAATAGTAAACAGCAATAAGTTGTCCTCTCATGGCACATGCATACTCAAACATTTTTCACTGGATGAAATTAAAGCAAAGGAGAAAACCCACTTACTGACAACATCAGAAATTATTTTGCAATTGTAAATAAATGTAAAATTTGAAGACTTATTACTGTTCATTAAAAGAAAAAAAATGTTACCTGTGTACATCTTATTTTATCTTTTCATTCCTTGATTCAAGAATAAGTCACTAAAAATATCTTAGCTTTGCTCAGAGGTGCATCCCTGTCATCCTAGATCTGGGAGTCCATGGCAAGCTAATCTTTCTGAGATTGTGGTCAGCTTGGTCCACAGAGTGACTTCACTTTTGGGTTTGTTCATTTGTTTCTATATTTGTTTGTTTGTTTGTTTAGACAGAATTTATTTGGTGTAAGCTTGGATGTCCTACAGTCACTTTATAGACCTGGCTGGACTCAAATTCAGACCTCCTCCTCCCTGAGTGCTGGGATTTCAGGTGTGTGCCACCATGCCCCGCTCCAAAGATTGAGTTCTAAAACAGGTGTGCTATGTAGACATATCATGTATTTAAATGATCCCCCAAAATGTACTCTATATCTAAAATTATAGGTTCCCCCCCTCAGGGATAGTGCCCGAAAAGCTGGGTCTTGGTACTGGTCCTGGTCCTTGACCTCAGATCCTAGCCGTAGGCCCAGCTGTGGCCCCAAAAGTCTGCTGTCAATTGCTGACTCTGTTGGGCTTTCTCTCTGGGACTCAATCTATCCCAATAGACCCCCCTGGGCACCAACTACACACCTGGCAGCATCGTCTATAGATGGATGCACATGCCCAATTCACAGGAAACTCTCGACAAAAACAGGCTCCATACATCTTGGCTTAGTCAGGAACACAACCCAGGAATGGCTCCAACCACTGGGGGCAAATGGGGAGGCCCCATATCCAAATATATCACTTAAGATGAGTAATCAACACCTTTTTAATAATAATATGAAACCAATAACAATAATGCAACAGTGAAAAACAGCAATTTAAAAATATACAAAATTAAGGCAATCTTTTCTGTAATGGGAATAGGCGCTGGGTGTGCTCAGTCGGTGATTGTACCAACTATATGTCTACCTTGGGCAGCGAGGACACAGGATCAGGTGCCCCCAAGTGCACTACATTGGAGAGAAACAGTAGCTCACTCTCCAAGTCCAGAAGGGACTGTGCGTCCTCTGATGTTAAAGCTGAAGGCTGCACCGGTCCAGGTTCTGGCAAGACTGGGGGTCCCGCATAGTCCAGCAGCCACCTCACAATGGCCAGTTCCGGGGCTCCAGAGAAATCCTGGAGGAATTTCTGCAGCCACTGGGACAAGAACGAGAAGATGGCACTGTGGGTGAGAGCAGGGTAGAGGGACACAGGGTCGGGAGCCTGGCCTAGCTTTGCTGCTGCGGGGGGCGGGCATTGGTATCCCCCAGGGCCCTTCCTTTCCTGTCCCTCCCTCTGCTGCTCAAAACCCAGGAGCCTGGTGGAAAACCTCTGTCCTCTACCAGCAGGTAAGGTCGCTGGGACAGTCCCTAGGGAGAGAACCCCAAAGGTGAGGCTCCTGGCCAAAATTGGCCCTCCACCCTGGCCTCAAACGTCCCTCCCCGCTCACCTCCCCCTCCACCCCAAGCCCACTCACATCGTTGTCTGCTGGTCCCCCTCACAGTGTGACCTGAAGGATCTATACCTGTGACAGTCCACCCTTACCCCTAAGGCCCTGTGTCCCCAACCCACCCAGACATCTAGAAGGAACTATTAGAATCTTCCAGGGTGGGGTACGGGGGTGCTAGGGGCTCCATCCATAAGAAACACTGCAAATGGGGTCCAGAATCCTTTACACAAACAGGGAAAGGACGCTCAGGGCATGAGAAAGGGTGGTGTGTGACATTCCCTGGGGAAGGTGAATGGCACCTGTTAGAGCCCCACCCTGCCCCAATTGCCCATGTTTGGTCATGTCACTTAAAGGGATCAGGCCCGGGACCCAGGCTGCTGGGACTCAGATGTCCGGTTCTGTGAGGGCACAGGGCACGGTCCCTGGGAAACAGCAGGGGGAGATCTGAGAGCTGGCTAGATCCCTGGTGGAACCACTCTCCTGCCTTTTCAGCATCAGGTCCAGAACCACCCAGATGGTGGCAAACTTTGGATAAAGGGCCAGAAAGAAGCAGAGGGACACCCTGTCATCCCTCTGCACAGCGGTGGGCAAGTAGGGGATCATCTGCTCCACATAGTCCATGCCATCATAGTTGAGCATGGGGATGCCATGCAGGAAAGCTCACTCCCTTTCCCTATGAGGAAGGACCAGGGCAGGAGGGAGGCTTTAAGTGTGCAAATCCCGAGGGGCACCAATGACCCCTTTCCCTATACCTAAGCAGGAAGCGGACATGATAAGTGTTCCTCCGTGTCCCAACAGGAACACTCTCCCAGGCTGCGACCATGGTGGATGGGGGGTGGGGTGGATCAGAAAGCTTTCCTGATGCAGGGCGGCCCTCGTTACCTTGGTCTCCCAGTGGGGAACAAGCCAGAAACGTGTCAGGGTTAGAGCCACGAGTCTCCAGCAGCGGCACAGGCGACCACCGCTGTCTTCTCTGAGACCTGAGCCCCTGGAAGTCTGGAAGCAGAACAGACTCATCTCTCCAGCTCCTGTGGACCTGCTGGTCTGTCCAGGCTGCTGTTGCTGCTGCTGGCCTTCTGTTACCTGGCAACCGGGGTTCTGAGTTCCACCCAGAACAATGCTGAGGAAGTATAGTCACTTCCTGGAGTCACCCTGCCAGAGCCTCCCCTTCATGGGCTCTCCCTGGAGGCCACAAGCAGGGCTCTGCTGATTAAACCATCAACAGTTCCAGAGAGAAATGATGGAGAAGTTGCCTCCCATCACGACTAGAGGGCATAGAGTCACATGAGAGAGAGCAAGGATGAAAAGGACAGCAGCAGCAGAGAGGGATGGCTACCATCCTTCTTCAATCTTATTATTATCATCATCATCGTCATCATCGTCATCATCATCATCATCATCATCATCATCATCATCATCATTCCTTTCTTCTTCCCTAGTATACTGAAAACGAATTCACCTTCTTTCATTTCACCTACTGAACTAAAATGTTCTCATCTCTCAGCCTTTGAATATGTATGTTCTTTATCTTTTCTGGGGTGTTAGGTACCTCTCGCTTTCCTTTAGGTTTCTTAGTGGAATTTATAGTGATGTATACATTTCTATGCATGGTCTATGGGTTTGTTTATGGTGGATTACCCCACAAGACTGTAAGCTTATAGAGAAAAAGTGGTGTTTACATCAATCATTTTTGTGTGTTCAGGACTTAGCAGAGTATTGGGTACCTAATTCACAATAACTATTTGTGGAAGGACAAATAACCTTTTAAAAAGTAAATTCCTTTAACAAAGTCTTCATAATCTGATAGTAATACAGAATTCCCACCTAAAGGATGGGAGCATGTAGCATTTTACTTGTTAATGCCAGCCATTGTGCCATCTGTAAAAAACTTTTCCTGGAGTCTTTTTATCTTGTTCTGTTACTGCTGTTACTAGGACAGCCTACTCTATGCCTGTTGCCTTCTCTGTGTTCTCTTTCATTTATCCCATAACAAGTTACTTCCTTTAAGCTTTAATTAGATTTAGCATCTGGCTTCATTATATCCAAAGACTATCTGTTTCTCCCTGTTTTGTACAGAAGGCAGGAATACAACTCAGAGGTAGAACATTTGCTTCACATCTAGGAGGTAAGGAAGGAGGAGGAAGGGGAGGAGATAAAAAGGAACAGAAGAAGGGAAACATTGCTTTTCTTTATGCAGATACCCTGCCTTAAATACAGGGGTTAACAGTCTTCCTGTCTCTGACTTCCAAACAAGATAGAAATTCCAGATACAGCAACAGTGATACTTATTTGGTGTTAGTTTTCTTAACCTGGTCCCTCTCCTGACATTTACTCTGTACCTGTTTTATATGTGGTTGGTTTTATGTACATGTTCATTTTCTGGGAAAAAAATCTATATTTTTATTAGGTTTTATGAGAGGTCATATCCTCAGAAAATGTCCTGGGCTTTGCATCCTATCATACTTATCCCTAGGAGACCATATCTGGAAAGCAGATTATGTCCTCTTTGTACATCATTTGATGTTATGACTTCATGATGCATCTTGAACCTTGTTTTCAAGAGAATGTTGTAAACAAGCCTTAAGCAACAGGCATTTTATTCCTCATGAAAAAAAAATTCATCATAAAATGTCCTGTCTGAAAAGAGCATCTGAGGTCATTGTACAATGCACTCAGTAACTTTCATTTTAGTCACTAACATTATTAGTGACTAATAATGCTGGCGTTTGTTGTTTTTCATTACTTTTCTAGAGATACAAACATATGATGACCCTGATGTAAGGGACTGTGTACACACTGTTAACTAAGAAAATAAAACCACACATTCAAAACAATCAAAACCTCTAAATATTGATCAGAATTGGTTTAGATTTAGGGCCCAAAAATAATTCAGTTGAAATGTGATGAAGACATTGAAATACCATTATTCAGCAAGCTTTTAGAGTATATACGTGTGTGTGTGTGTGTGTGTGTGTGTGTGTGTGTGTATAAGATGAAAGGATGCACACTTAAACACAACTTAAGAATTCTTGGGCATACAGACAAAAGGTGGAACATCATTAAACAGGATTTTTTCCTTTCTGTTTTCTTGCTAGGGAGAGTTGGAACATGTTCCTTCCCTTCCCCCCTTCCCCTCCCTTTCACTTCCTTCCTTGCTCAGTGCGAATTTACAAACATTGCACTTGAATGGATGCAGTTCTGTAAAAGCATTGCCCAAAGGCCCCCTGCTGCCTCACTTCTAGACCTTGAACACAAAATGCATTCTAGCTATTTTTTTTCTTCAACTGGTGATTTTTCTTGGGCGGGAGGGGTAGACACCCAGACATGGTGAATTCCTCATCTATCCCTCCCTCCTACCCCAGCTTATGTCCTTTAGCACTTTTGGAAGCACACTGACAGAGGTTCCCCACCCATGCAAACGACAATCATACATGTGCTTTCTAAGATTTTCTAACAAAATTCTTCTAGTTGCCAGACTGAGACCTCATCTAAAAATAATTGGCTTGGTTCTCAAGCAACAATCTCATAAGTGCAGCCAGGCTATTAAGTCATGTGCCAAGGTGCTCAGATGGGTATTCTTGGCACAGTGCCAGTATACTGGCACAGACCAGGAGATCAGTGGAGCCAAGACTTCTCCTTTTGGGTTCAGTCCACTTCCTAGATGAAGCCACCTATGGCTCAAAAAGAAGTTTGAGGGATAAGGATGTAGCTCAGTTGATTAGCGGTAGAGCAGAAGTATTAGAAATTCAGGGTCATCTTATAGTTATTTAGTTTCTGGCCAGGCTGGGCTACAGGGGACTGTAACCAAATAATAATAATAGTAATAACCACAATACATTTCATCTAGGAGCATATTTGACGATCATTGTTCCAAGCTAGAGCTAACCTCATGTAATCAACTTTCCTCAGAGAGAAAGCAAGGAGGCAACAAGGTCCAGCCCAGCAGGATTTTCTGCACACAGACCGCTCTCCAACTGAGCCTTTCCAGCCAACAATGTGGAAATGTGTGTTCCTACTGGCAACCAGAGGTGCCCCAGCTTGTAGCAGTGGGAACATGGGGCAGGCAAAGTCACCATGGAGCACAGCTGTTTGGTTACTGGCCCACTGAGACTAACACAAGCAAACAAAACCACAAAAGAACAACACAATAAAAAATGCACTGGGTAAAATTTCCACAAAGAGCATGGAAGAAGAAGGAACACCAAAACTTAGAGAAGTGGCCTGGCTCTCTATGGGCCCTCTATCCTGTTCCAATAGTGGTGGGCTACACCCAAATCAGGTTCCAACCAACTACACCAGAGTTTGGAATGGCAACCTGCATTCAGCCATACCAGAGAATGGAGCAGCAACATATCTGTTGATCTCTCCAGACAAAAGGCTAAAGCACCAACCAAACTCTGCCAGACCAGAGACCACAGCAGCAGCAAACTCTGCATGATCAGAGTCCAGAGCAGTGGACAAGCTCTGCCAGACCCAAGGCCAGAGTAGTGGATAAGCTCTGCCTGACCAGAGACCAGAGTACATTGGCAGAGGTGCCAAGCCTGGATCTACACATATTGTAGCCAACCCTTGGCACCTCCTCACCACTATCACTAGAGCCTGTGGAGCATGGCTCAAGCTTCCCTGAAATGGGAAAGAATCAAGTCTAGGGAGATAGAAGGATTCTGTCCCATGTCTTCAGTCAGTCCCAGAGACAAATACTGGCAGCGACAGACAAAGCAGTTAAACAAGACAGAAACAGCTAGATCCCATTGCTTGTGCAGCAGAAAAATACATAGAGCCAGACAGCAGATCCCACCACTCCTGCAGTTGAAAAAATGTAAGTAGGATATCAGCGAATCTCTGATGCAGGAACTACCTGCATTGTCCTTGTTCAAAGATCCAGAGAACACAGAAAACTGGGTACTCTACCACCCTTTACAGATAGGGGCACATTCATCCTCTCTGAAATCCAGAGAACACACAAAACTCGGTACTCAACCCTTTACAAATTTGCCCCTTTGAGTGGGGGTTCTAGAAAGTCTTCCAGGCCCCCTCTGGCCCACAGTTGTCCAAAGCATCAGCTCTAACCTTTCTGACCACACAGATTACAAATTTTGCCCCAAGGCCCTAAAAAGGAAACTAGAGAAACAGAGAGAAAGACCTAGACAGAGTGCACACTTACTGGCTATTGTTCAGCCCCATGTGCCAGGGGTCCTTGGGAGACTTGGGGATCCAATATGAGACCCCAAATGTTATGCCTAGATCTTAGGGACACCAAAGATCATCAGGAGCCAGACGACATATGCAAGAGCAAAGAGTTTTATTTGGGCTTAAGCTGGGTCTCTCTATCATTACCAACACAGTGAATCAGAGAGGAAAGCCCTGAGCAGCTGCATGGTGGGGTTTTGATTGGGGTTTTAGGAAGGACCAGGAAGTTCCTGTTTAACAGTTACAGGATAGGATGGCATTCAGCAAGGGCAAGCTTTTTACAAAGTGATTAGTTAGCTAACATAACTAACATTGAGTGTGCTATCTCTAGGCCTCAGGAATTTTAGGTATTTTCTGTGTCATTGAATGTTCTACTACAAGGTTGGTAGGGTGCTCAGCACAAATGCCCCACTTTGAGATGAGATACCTTTCCATCCTTCCATCCTTGTGGTTATTCTCAGGTTGTTCCTTGGGTAGGGAAACTTACGACATGGCCCAATTCCTGGTGACCTTGGTGACCTTATGGTAGAGTTGCTAGTCTGGTGACCTTTAGGTGACCTTTTTAGGCCTAGTTCCTGATGACTTTTGGGGGTGTCAGGTAGGTTCTCTCAGTTCTAAAAGATCCATTTGAATTTTGTAGGGGTTTATAAATGGTTTATGTCCTATGTCAGAGTGCACTCAAATATTAAACTGTGATATAGAAGAGTAGAACTGATGATGTGGAGGATTTACTATTGCTGAGAAACTAGCGGCACCAGTTAGAATTTAGCTGAGGGAAGACTGCCTGTAAAACAATCCACAGATAAGTATCCTGCTAATCTGGCCTATTAGAGAATAGGATCCTGAGATACACATGTTTGCTCACCAAGATTATCTAGAACTGTGGCAGGATGAGGTTTTTTAATCTGTAATTTCTCAACATGTATTTATTATTTCATGAATGCAAATGAAATCAGACCAGATTTGTGGGTGTACAATTTGGGTCAGATAACTTGATCTAGTGAATTTTGAATTTCAAATTAAGGGATTTTTCTATGCCCTTATGTACAATCCTCATTGACATAGTTCTGTTAGTTCAAAGTTGAGACATAGGCTCAAATTGGATAAAGTGTGTCTGTCAGGTTACAGGTCTCAGCAGCTAATATTGTACACAGGGGCAACATCAAACAGTATGTTATTAATGGCTTTCCCTCTACCACAGAATGGCCTGTGTTTATCAAAGTATGCCTATGTGTTTTCTTCAAGTAAGAGTTTAAGAGCACTGGCTGCTTTTCCAGAGGTCATGAGTTTAATTCCCAGCAACTACATGGTGGCTCACAACCATCTATAATGAGATCTTCTGGCGTGCAAGTGTATGTGCATGAAGAACGCTGTATACATACTAAATAAATAAATCTTCAAAAAAGTCAGTTGTTGGTATTATTACATTTTTGTTGATGAATCATTGCTCTAGTCTCCTATTAGTTAATATTCTCTGATAATCGCCAGTCATTAAGAATTGCATTCCATTTTCCCTAGTGCTTTTTCTTTTTGGAAAGCAATGTCTCCTGTAGATCAGCCTTTCATATGTTATGTAGTTTATACTTTATTTGAACATTGAATGTTGCCCCTACTGCCCAGTGCCTGGAACATAGTCCTGCACCTCTTTTTAGGTGGTCCCTGACTGGTGAATTAAAAGTGAAAGAGACCAGTGAATGAATGTCCACTGAACACCCTGATTTTTGGGGGGAGGTGGGCAATTACAAATAAAGAGGGGCCTGTGCAAGAATTGACTTCACTGACCTACTTTGAAGCTGGAGTATTCACAACACAGAAAGGAGGGGAGAGGAGGGAAGATGGCAATGAGTCAGGTAATCAATTTTAGATGGTCAATAAAAGTGAAAACTGTACATTTGGGGGGATTCATACACAAAGGGAATCAAGAATGTGTATTAGTTGCTGAACTTGTGCCTGGAAGCAAATTTCTATAGTTGCACGAGTTCAAACAACACAGAAGTTCTGGACAAACTGCTGTGGGAGTACCTAGTCACTCCCCACCCCCTGTTTGAAATTGCACAATGTGAGATAAAAGGTGTGAGTAATACTTGTTATTATCTAATACATACCTGAAGTCCCTGAAGAATATTGGACCATAAGGTCATTTTCAACTTTTAAAAATTATTTTCGAGATTATAAAGAAATCGTTTTGATCTCCTCATTCCTCTCTACTCTTAAGTTTCAAATGCTGGGATGAATGGTTGAGATGCCTACTTAACAAACCAAAGCAGACCTGGCTCTCAGGTTCTCCCAGAAGCCCTCAGTCCTTACCTGTTACAAGGTCTAGGTGTCATACCCAGGTCTCTAGCCCAGGAGATGAGCTGCCCTCCTCCCACCTGTCCATCCTTATGTATTCTAACCATTTTGGTTACCTGGTCTTTTTCATTCATCATTTATCCTCCTGGTCCTTTGTTCTGGATCTCCACTTCCCTCTCTCCTCTCGTCTCACATAGCTCAGGGTCATGTCAACTCTAGATTATCCCAGATTTTCCTGTGTCTGACTATTTTCTCTAGTCTATCTATAATAAACTTTCTACTCCGACATTCCTAGGTACAGCCATATCCTTTTTGTTTTGTATCTCATTTTTGTTGAGCTCCCATTAACTACTCCTTTCTTTCAAATTCATGGACATTTGTTTCTTTAATGGTTTTTACTCTTTGGCTTTGACTGAAGTTTCGATGAAGGACTTCCCAACTATGAGGTAGAGGTGACTGCACTGGACACTGAGTGTGTAATGGAATGTGCAACATAAATGGCTTGTATCTGGGAAGATGAGCAGGTGCTCTGGTACAGTGGAAGATTTTATTTTAAAACATTTCCAAGATGAGTTTGTTGCAGGATATTTGATCCCAGTGTGATCCCTGAGATTGTGAACTGTAATAACCCGTGCTTTGTTTGGTGTGGGTGAGCCCTAACACAAACCTTAATTCCAAGAACTTACAATTTATTGTAAACAGGTGATTACGGTATGGATCCACCAGCCCTAGAACATACCTTTAATTCAAAAACTCTCTGTGCACAGGATTAAATAATGTTAACCCTAGGTCAAGAGGCAAAGCAAGAAACCAGCTGACAGGGATTAAGGAGTAAGTGGAACTTTCAGCTGAAATGTATTTAAGACAGAGTGTAAAAGTGGAAGTTTTAGCTTGGTAGATTTGGGGCTTTTTGAGCTTTGAGCTAGAAAGACTTTGGGCTTGGGTTCCTTTGGCCTATCCCCACTGAGCTGTCATCTGAGCTGGTGAGCTTGTGGGGCTATTTTCTCTTGGAGGTGAGGTGAGTAGCAGGGTCAGATGGGTGTTTTTTCTGCCTCTCTGAGCTAGCACGTTTGAAAATTGTATAATTGGGATTTTCACTCTTTTATAACAACACTAGGATTCTGTGTGCCCATAGGGGTTAGGGTAAAGCTAGAATGCCTCTGCACTCTGCATCATTTGATCTTTGATCCACTGGTAGAGGAGCTACTACTATCCTGAGAATCAGATCCATTGTTCAAGCTAATGAGGGATTCTGGGAAAGCCTAGCAGTCAGGAGCAACAGTGGGAGGTAGTTTATGGGTTTGTTCTGGGATTTTCCTCTGATGTAGCTTTAAAGAGCTGTGAGTGAGACCAGAGGCCTTGTCATGCTGAGTGTGGGGCCATTGTCCCCAGGCCAGGAAGAGCAGGCTGCTGAGCTATCACAAGCTGATCTGCTTTGAACGAGATGGACTGTGGTTCAGGCTGTGGTTCTGTTGGTCTCCATGTGGTGATCTCGGCAGAGACCCTTGGCCTCCAACACTTCTTGATTGTCCAGAGACGTGAGGACTTTGTGGCCTGGGCAGTAGAAAGTTGTGGTGCTTATAATATCACTATCTAGTGTGCACACAAAGGCATTGGTTTTGCAGTGGACAGATTGGAAAACTGAAGGTCTCATTTCTAGAAATGATGAATGTTGTATTCCACAAACAGGTTTGCGTAACAAATTTTACAAATAGTTTTAACACTGGAAGAAAAGAGGTGGTGGTGGTCATCTTTCAGCAATACTTGATTATATTTTTTTAACCTTTCAACTACCACCAGTCACAATGCCATGATTTAGAGAAATTCAATTCCAGGGTACAAAATGAATTTCTGAGATGCAGAATTTTGTCAGGTGTGCCTGGTTTTAGGTAAGTGGATAGGGCAGATTCCACATCTTGTGACATAATCCATGCATCAGGAAACATATTAAATTATTCTCCAACATTGTTTTGTGTGTGAGTGTTGGCAAGTGCTGGGATGTGCCTGAACCCACAAGGGGATATGAGGGACTGCAAACCATAGCCCAGCTTTATGATCACCTCCATTTTCCAAGAGATGTCCAGAGTAAAAGGACTCTCTGTAAAGGAGGTTAGTAGTAGCTGGAGGGTCAGAAATATATCAGTTTACGTGTCACTTTGTGATTATCTTATAGCACTTGTGAAATCTGTGTTTATTTAATTTGTATTAATTAGAAAATCAAATGTATCTCTGGTCCAGTGCACATTTTTCATACTAGAGTTTCCTTACATCTTTTCATGTAAACTTGACTATATTTTAGGCTTATGTTTTTGGCTTTTTCCTTCCCTCATTATTTCACAAACACTGTGCACATTCTTGATTAGAAGTTTGTGGTAAGTACAGAAGTCACATCATGCCAGAAGATTATGAAATTCCTGACAATAGAATTATCCCTTATTTTTCTGTTTTCCTCTGTTTCTTACCAGGTGTCTTTTCTTATATGAGATAGAGATTTTGGATTGTTCTTTAGCAATCACTTAAAGACAATTTGCACTTATGTCGTTAGGAGGCAGAAGAGACAACATGAAGGTGAGTGATACCAATTGGCAAGTTTACTCCTTCTCTTTTGACATTTTCTTTTGGTGATCTTTCATTTTCTTCAGAATTTTCATGTGTCCAGTGGTCTCCATATTCTTTAGTTGTATTATTTTATTCTCCTGAAATGATTAAATCAAAACCCTACCCCATCCCTAAATCAGGGGTGAGGGTTGTACCCTTTTAGGCATGTTATATCTTTTATAGGGCAAAATGGTTTTATGGAAATAGAAAAAGTATAGTATCTCAATTAAAATTAAAAAATCTTTGAAAGTTTACAAGTATACCTTAAAGTATATTTATTTCTAGACAATAAAGGGCATTCACTTTTATTTTCAGCCTGCCTTTTACAAGCAGCTTTTAAATAAAATCACTGTAAATCCTATGTGCCTGTCTCTGCCTCCCAGGTGGTATGTAAAAGGCATGTGCCTCCAGAATGCTGGGATTAAGGCTATGAACCACCAACACCCTGTCACTGTAACTCCTGAATTTAGAAAACAACAAATTAATAGAGAACTGCTTGTCTCTGCTGGGATTAAACGCATGGTCTATCACCATGCTGCTCAAATATGTTATATTCACTCCAAATTATTCCAACTGAAACAAGTTTATACTTTTGAATTTACTTAAAACATTTTAAACCTCTTTAACTATTTTTAATATGAAATAACAAAAGTATCCTTTTTTATTTAAGAAGAAAACTTTAGTCTTTATTAAGTTAGTTTGGACTGAATGACCAAGCTGTCTGATGAACAGTTACCTCTGCTTATTCAGGAGATCTTTACTATTCAAATCTAATCATTATAAATTTTGATAGGATCCACCATTTTTTTCCTGTGGAAACACTTGGTTTTACCAGTGAAGACACCGTTCAATAGTTTTTCAGTGTCTACTCCTTCTGGTTATGCTTACTTTCTTTGTTCTAGAGTATTTATGTGCGGTGTTAAGTTGCTAGTAAGAGATCTCTCTGATTTTTTTTTTCAGAATGTAAAAAATAGTGCTATGGCCTGTCTTCTGGTCAACACTTCCATTGTGTACTGTGAGTTTTGATATGTTGTGTATTCATTTCATTGACTTCTAGAAAGTCTTTAATTTCTTTATATCAGTCTTGATCTATTTTTTTATTCAGTAGAGAGTTGTTCAATTCCCATGAGTTTGTAAGCTTTCTACTGTTTTTATTATCGATGATGTGCTGCTTTAAACCATAGTGGTCAGATAGGATGCAGGAGGTTATTTCTAGTTTCTTATATCTTTTGATACTTCCACTGTTCAAGTATTTCATCAATTTTGGAGAACAGTATATGAGTTTCTGAGAAGAGGGAATAATCTCTTTGTTTGGGTGGAATGTTTTGTAAACATTATTTGGGTATATTTAGTTTTTGATGTTAGTTAGCTGGAATATTTCTCTGTTCAGTTTGGGCTGGAGGACATGTCTTTGGTGTGAGTGGTGTATTGAAGTCTTCACTATCCGTTTATCAGGGCCAGGATGTGATGCAAGCTGCAGAAGTGTTTCTTTTATAAATTGGGTGCTCTTATGTTTGGGGCATAGATGTTAAGTATTGAAATGTTATCTTGCTGGATATCTTTGAATATGTATTGTACTTTGCCATCTTTTGATTAGTTTTTGTTTGAAGTCTGTTTTGCTAGATATTAAAATTGCTATACCAGCTTGATACTTCAGTCCATTAATTTGGAATATCTTTTTCCAACCCTTTACCTTGAGATACTGTCTATGATTGATGTGAAGCTGTTTTTGTTGTATTTAGAAGAAGGACGGATTCTGTTTTATCATCCATTTTGTGAACCTGTGTCTTCTTATTGGTGAATTTTGGTTAAAGGTATTAAGAGATATCAACAAACAGTGATTGTAACTCCTGGTATTTTGGTAGTGGTGTTGGTTGATTTAGCACCCTGTGTTGGGCTACTTTTATAGACACATATGTTTAAATTTGACCTTATCATGAAGCATCTTATTTTCTCCATTTGCTGATTGAAAGTCTCTGGGCATGCTTAATAATTTGTGTTGGCTTCTGTAGTTTATTAAGAGTCAGAAGCACACTCTCTAAGCTCTTCAACTTCCAGCATCTTTACTGAGAATACAAGATTAATTTCAAAGATCTGCCTTTATTTATTTCTTGGTTGTTTTTTGTTTGTCTATTTGATTGATTGGTTAGTGTTTTTATTTTATTTTATTTTTTTTCTGTTGAAGCTTTTCCTATTCTTTCCTTGGGCTGTATGTATAGAGTTTTGATTATTCTTTGGTAAGAGGAATTTCTTTTCTGGTCCAGTCTCTTCGGTGTTTTGTATGTTTCTTTTGCCTTGATAGACATTTAGGTTAAGAAATTTTTTTTGTATTATTTTGTTGAAAATATCGTGTGAACCTTTGATTCTTATGCTAATCTGATCATTAGCATGTTTTGTCTTTTCATAATGTCCCAGAGTTCCTGGATGTTTTGTGGTAGGGAACTTTTAGATTAAAAATTTTCTTTGACACATGTAGCTATTACATCTTTCTATTTTTTTTTTTTTTTACTTTTTTTTATTTTCTTTTCAGACAGGTTTGCTTTTTATAGGCTTTGCCTATGCTAAGCTCCCAAAATGATGGACTGTGATCTCACAGTACCAAACTAAATGAATAAACCCATTCATTAGCTGACATGCTTTTGGTTAGGGGATTTAGTCACTACAACAAAGTGGCAAATTGGAACAAAAATTATATGCAAAGACTGATTTCACTGCTGGACAGAACCTTAGAATGTTCTCTTTTTATGGAAAACATCATGATTTAAGATGTCAAAAGCATTAGAAAACTGTATACAGAGCTTCATCAGCTGTTCTTGTAAGACGTAGAAAATCAGAGTGTTGAGAATAATGCAGACAGAGGAAGTCCATATCATAGGACAACAGACTCCATGGAAAATTAAGCTAGAGGTCATTTGTGTGATATTTAAGCTGCAAATCATACTTATTCTGTGTATGCCTTGAGAAATTGAGTAAGGCAGAATTAAAAAATAATAGGTTGGATTTCTTGAAATACTAAATTTGTTGAATGGTTATTTTTAGTGAGACATTCAGGACCATGGTAAAAGAAAAAGACAAGTGGAGCAAAAATAAATGTAAAATTTTTGGTTTGTTGAGAAAAGCATCACTAGGTAGGTTCAGATGGCAGTCACGTGCTGAAACAGAGACAGTAATTTTCAAGGAGATTATCAACATCAAAGAAAAGGTCATAGCTCTGGATTTGAAGCCTAATATGTTGTCCATACCGTAACACTCCTCACTGTTAATTCTTCTGTTAATGGAAAGTGTAGGCAGAGTGATTCCTAGTGTCAGGAAGGAACTTCATATAAAACCTGCTCCAAAAGTGGTCTAAGTGTGGTATGGTCCATCCCAATTTGTCCACCCCAATGTAGAATCCACTTGACAGGCTCACCCATGCTGTGCTGGTTCTAAAAACAAAAAAAAAAAAATGCAAAATTTAAAGTAAAAGATTCTTTCTTTTTAGTTTCAATTCAGCACAGTGCCAGCCATCTGTGTTTGGCAGAGTCAGATCCCCAGTGAAGAAAATATAAAGGTTCATTGCAGGAAATGGTGAGGGTGAAGCCTGAGTTGCATCTTGACACTACAAGTTGTTGAGATACCTAAGTTAGGAGACACCTCCCATAGAGTGCTGCCTATAGGTAGTGGAAGAAACCAAACTGAGAGATGTATGAGATGTTGCAGGGATAGGACCATCTAAGCCTTTTGAAACAGCAACAGGATTTGTTGTTTTCCTTGCTGAACTTCTTTTCCTGGTCCAGTCTTCCCTCACTATATATGCATTCTCAATACTAGAATGGGAAGGGGTATTCTGTGCATCTATGTTGGAATGATGTAACTTGCTTCTGATGTTACAAGATGTGGCACACGAGAGATTCTCTTGTATATCAGAAGAGACTGTGAACATTTGAACAGCATATGAGCTGTGGCAGAATTTTAGGATCATTGAAGTTAGACTACATTTTCATCATGGGATGACAATAAGCCTATAGTGAATTTGGTCAGAACTTATTTGATTGAATCAAAAAGCTCCCAGAGAAGATCATGTTTCTGTTTTTGACACTGAAGAAAAGTTTCTTTGTAGCCTTGGCTGTCCTGAAAGTTGGTATGTAGACCAAAAAGGTTTTGAACTTACAGATGTAACTCCAGTCTAGTGTTGGGCTTAAATTTAGTCCAACATGCCTGGCATCAACATCAATATCAACATTGGCTGCTGAGCCTGGAATATAGCATTTTGTTTTTTGTTTTGTTTTGTTTTGTTTTGTATATGCAAGAATATATTGTGCTGATCTTCATCCACATCTTGCACTTGAAATTTGGCAGAGAGTATATTTAATTTCTTAGCATGTACTCATGACACTAACAGTGTCTGAGCTTCCTGAATTATTGAATTGCAGGTGTGTGACATTTTTTCTACCTGTTGTGTTTGTTTTTTTTGACTTTATTTCTTTATTTATTTTATTCACACTTAACTTGTATTAATTTAAATTTGTTTTTCTATAACTTATTTTCTGACATGAACTCAGCTCTTTGAACACCTCCTCCTGGGGGTGCACCCTTTTGAGGTCACAGAGAAATATGGTGCAGCCATCCTTGATAAGACCTGATAAGCTAGGGTCAGATAGAAGGGGACGAGATCCTCCCCTATCAGGAGAATATGGAAAAGGCATAGGGGGAGAAGAAGGAAAGTGGGTGAGACTGTGAGGAGATGATGGAGGGGGCTACAGTGGGTATACAAAGTGAATAAATTGTAATAAATAAATAAATAAATAAATAAATAAATAAATAAATAAAATTAAAGATAATTTATCCACTTAAGGTCCCAATTTTATCCCCCTCCCTTGTCTCTTCCTGGTTTCACCCCTCTGTTCCTCTTTCACCCTTAGCCCATTTCCAATTTCAGATAAGGGGAGCCCTCCTCTCCTACCATCTGACCCCAGCCTATCAAGGCTCACTAGGACTAACTGCATTCTCTTCCTTTGTGGTGTGGCAATGCCCCCTCTACCAAGAAAAAGTGATCAAAGAGCAGGCAACAGAGTCCATGTCAGAGCCAGCCCCTACTCTTCTTAATATGGATCCCACCTGAGACTGAGATGCCTATCAGCTACATCTGAGCAGGGGTCTGGTTCCTCTTCATGAATGATCTTTGGTGGGTAAATCAATCTCTGCAAGTCCCCATGGGCCCAGATTTGTTGTCCTTGTTGGTCTTCTTATGGAGGTCCTGACAGCTCTGGGTCTTTCTACATTCTATCCTCCCTCCTCTTTCCTATGATTCTTTGTGCTCTACCCAAACTTTGGCTGTGGGTCTTAGCATCTTCTTTGAACCCCTGCTGGGTAGAATTTTTTGGAGGATATGTATGTTAGGCTCTCATCCTATTCCCTCTCCTCAGTCACTTCTGGTGTCAATTCTATTTGCCCTTTTGAATAAGAATTGACCATTCTCCATAGGGTCCTCCTTTTTATTTAGCTCCTTTAGGTCTGTGGATTGTAGTATGTTTATCCCATATTATGGCCATTATCCAGTTATGAATGAGAATATACCATGCATGCCTTTCTGGTTGTGGAATAACTCAGGATGATCATTTCTAGTTCCATCCACTTGTCTGAAAATTTCATGGTTTCCTTTTTTTTTTTTTAAATACTATAGTAGCATTCCATTGTGTAAATGTACCACAATTTCTGTAAAACAATGGTTTGGTTGAGAGACATTTAGTTTGTTTCCCTATTCTGGCTATTATGAATATAGATGCTATGAACATAGTTGACCGAATATCTTTGTTGAATGGTGGAGCATCTTTTTGATATATATCCAGGAATGGTAGAGCTGTGTCTTTAAGTAACACTATTTTCAATTGTCTGAGAAAGCATCAGATTAATTTCTAAAATGGTTGTATAAGTTTGCACTCCCAAAGAAATGGAGGAGTGTTCCTCTTTCTTCACATTCTCACTAGCTTGCTGTCACTTCAGGTTTTGATCTTAGCCATGATGGGTTTAAGATGGAATGCCATTTGCATTTCCATGATGACTACAGATATTGAGCATTTAATCTCCACCATTTGATATTCCTCTGTGGAGAATTCTCTGTATAGTTCTGTACCCCAGTTTTAAAGTGGATTATTTGGATTTCTGGAGTTTAATTTCGTGAACTCTTTATATTCTTGTTTATTAGCCCTCTCTTGTATGAAGATCTTTTGCAGGCTGTAGGCTGTCATTTTGTTCTATTTACAGAGTTCTTTGCTTCATAGAAGCTTTTTGTTTCATGAATTCTTTTTGTTTTTTTAATTCTTGATCTTAGAGCAAGTATTCTTGGTGTTCTGTTGAGGAAGTTACCTTCTATGCCAATGTCTTTCCCACTTTTTTTTCTAACAGATTTAGTGTATCTGGTTTTATGTTGAGGTCTTTGAACAACTTGGACTGCAGTTTAGTGCAGGGTGATAAATATGGATCTATTTTCATTTTTCCACATGTAAACTTCAGTTTAGACCAGCACCATTTATTGAAGATGCTGTCCTTTTTCCATTGCATGGTTTTGGCTTCTTTGTCAAAAATCAAGTGTCCATAGGTGTGTGGGTTTATTTATGGGTCTTCACTTCAATTCCATTGATCCACTGATTGTTTTTATTAGAGTACCATGCAGTTTTTATTACTATTGATTTATAATAGAGCTTGAGATGAAGAATGGTGATACCTACTGAAGATCTCCTATTGTACAGGATTGTTTTAGCTATTCTGGCTTTTTTATTTTTTCTTATGAAGCTGAGAATTGTTCTTTCAAGTTCCTTATTGAATTGTTTTGATATTTTGATGGGAATATTATTGAATCTGTAGATTGTTTTTGGTAAGATGGCAATTTTTACTATGTTGATCTTACTGATCCATGAGCATGAGAGATATTTCTATTTTCTGGTATCTTTTTCAATTTCTTTCTTCAGAGGCTTAAAGTTTTTTTTGTTTTTGTTTTTTTTTTTTTCATGCAGGTTTTTCACTTGCTTGTTGAGGATAACTCCAAGATACATTATGGTTTTTTGTTCCTGCCTATTGTGAAGGGTGTTTTTCTCCTAATTCTTTCTCAGTCCATTTGTCTTTTGCATCGAGGAGTGCTACTGATTTTTTTGAGTTAACTTTATATCCAACCACTTTGATAAAGTGTATTTCAACTGTAGGAGTTCCCTACAGTAGAATATTTAAGTCACTTTTATATACAGTCATATATGTGAATAGCAATACTTTGACTTCTTCCTTATCAATTTGTATCCCCTTGATCTCCTTTAGTTGTCTTATTGCCCTAGATAGGACTTTGAGTACTGTACTGAATAGATTTGGAGAGAGAGTGTGGCCTTGTCTTGTCCCTGAGTTCAGTGGAATTGATTTAACTTTCTTTCCATTTGGTTTGATGTTAGCTATAGGATTGCTGTATATTGTCTTTACTATTTTTAGATCTGTGCCTCTGTCCCCAGTCTCTCCAAAACTTTAAACAAGAATAACTGTTAGATATTGTCAAATGTTTTTCAGCATCTAAGGAAATGATCCTGTTTTTTTTTTTCAATTTGTTTATATGATGGATTAAGATTCCCTATATTGAACTATCCCTGCATGCCTGGGATGAAGCCTACTTGGTAATGGTGGATGATATCATTGATATGTTCTTGGATTTGGTTTGCGATTATTTTATTGAGTATTTTTGCATCATTGTTCATAAAAGAGATTGGTCTGAAGTTCTCTTTCTTTTTTTTGGGGTCTTTGAGGATTTATCAAGGTGACTGTGGTCTTACAAAAGAAGTTTGGTCATGTGGTGTCCATTTCTATTTTGTGGAATAATTTGAAAAATATCGATATTGACTCTTCATTGACGGTCTTGTAGAATTCTGCTCTGAAATCGTCTCGCTCTTGGCTTTTTTTGGTTGCAAGTATTTAGATGGCTGCTTCTATTCCCTTAGGCAGTAAAAGACTATTTAATATCTTTACCCGATTTTGATTCAACTTTGGTAAGTGGAATCTAACAAAAGAATTTTATATTTCATTTAGATTTTTCAAATTTTGTGGCATATAGGCTTTTGACATAAGAGCTAATAGTTCTTTGGATTTTCTCAGTGTCTGTTATCTCTCTCTCTTCCTGTCAGACTTTGTTGATTTGGATAGTGTCTTTCTGCGATTTACTTAGTTTGGCTAAGAGTTTGTCTATGTATTTGATTTTCTCTTGGTTTCGTTGATCCTTTGAATTATTCTCTTTGTTTCTAATTTATTGATTTCAGCCCTGAGTTTGGTTATTCCTAGTGGTCTACTCCTGTTGGGTGTGTTTGATTCTTTTTTTTTTTTTTTTAAGGGCTTTCAGGTGTGCCATTAAGTTGCTTGTATGGGATGTCTCCAATAGCTTATGAAGGCCTTTAGTGCTATTAAAACTCCTCTTAGGACTGCTTTCATTGCATCCCATGAGTTTGGGTATGATGTGCATTCATTTTCATTCAACTGTAGGAAGTTCTTTCTTTATTTCTCCCCTGACCTAGATTTCATTTAGTAGGGAGTTGTTCAGTTCCACGTGTGTGTAGGCTTTTTATTATTTCTGTTATTGTTGAGGTCCATCTTTAGTCCATCATGGTCTGATAGGATACAAGACATTATTTCAATCTTGTTGTATGTTTTGAGGCCTGGTTTGTGACCTATTGTATGGTCAGTATTAGAGAAGGGTCCATGAGGTGCTGAAAGAAGATATATTCTTTTCTGTTTGGGTTAAAAAATTCTCTAGATATCTATTAGGTCCATTTGATTCATGACATCCATTAGTGTCATTATCTCTCAGTTTAAGTTCTGTTCCATTGCTCTGTCCCTTGATGATTGTGACATATTGACATCTCCCACTATTAATGAATGGTGATTAATATATTCTTTAAGCTTTATTAACATTTCTTTTACAAATGTGGGTGTCCTTGTATTTAAGGCATTGATGCTCAGAATATAGATGCCATCTTGGTGGAAATTTCCTTTAATGAGTACGAAGTATCCTTCCTCATTTCTTTTTATTTATTTATTTAGTATTTTTTAATTTAGGAGCAATAACTGATATCAGTCAATATTTTCAAAGTTTGAACATATGTGTAACAGCATAGTTTTTAGAAAAAATCTTTCAACATTTTACTGTTTTCTTTTTCTTATTTAATTTTTATTAATAACAGTTCATTCAATTTATATCCCCTGTAACTTCCTCCTACCTCCCCTCCCAATCCGACCCTAGGTCTTCCCCACCCGTCCCTCTACTAGTCCACTGATAAGGGAGGTCCTCCTCCCTTTCACTCTGATTCTAATCTATCAGTTCTTATCAGGAGTGGCTGCATTGTCTTCTTCTGTGGCATGGCAAGGCTGCTCCCCCTCATGGAATGAGGTGATCAAAGAGCTGACCAATAAGTTCCTGTCAGAGACAGTCCCTTTCCCCATTACTATGAAGCCCACTTGAATACTGAACTGCCATAGTCTACCTCTGTGCAGGGATTTCAGGCCATCTCCATGAGTGGTCCTTGGCTGGAGCACCAGTTTCAAAAAGACCCCTGTGTCCAGAATTTTTGGAACTGTTTCTGTCCTTGTGGAGCTCCTGTACTTTCCAGGTCTTACTATCTCCCACTTCTTCCATATGATTCCCTGCACTTTGCCCAAAGTTTGGCTATGAGTCTCAGAATCTGCCTCGATACCCTGCAGGGTAGAGCCTTTCAAAGGCCCTCTTTGGTAGGCTCCTGTCCTGTCCCTGTATTCTCCCTCATCTGATGTCCATCCTCTTTGCCTTTCTGCATGGGGTTTGAGGATCTTAGCCAGCATACTCCTTCCTGATTAACTTTCTTAGGTGTACAGATTTTAGTATTTTTACCCTATATTTTATATCCTATATCCACTAATGAGCGAGTATATACCCTGTGAGTCTTTCTGCTTCTGGGATACCTCACTCAGGAAGATATTTTCCATTTCCCACCATTTACCTGCAAATTTCATGTTTTCCTTGTTTTTCTTTGCTGAGTAATATTCTATCATATAGATATACCACAATTTCTGTATCCATTCTTCAACTGAGGGCCATCTGTGCTGTTTCCAGCTTCTGGCTATTACAAATAAAACTATTACAAACATAGTTGAGCAGATGTCCTTGTTGTACACTTGAGCGAGTTTTGGATATATGTTTAGGAGTGGTATAGCTGGATCTTGAGGAGGCGCTATTCCTCATTGAGAAAGTGCCAGGTTGATTTGCAAAGTGGTTGTATAAGTTTACATTCCACCAACAATGAAGGAGGGTTCCCTTTCTTCAAATGCTATCCAGCATGAGATGTCACTTGAGTTATTCATCTTAGTCATTTTGATGGTTGTAATGTGAAATCTCACGGTGGTTTTGATTTGCATTTCCCTGATGACTAAGAATGTTGAACATTTCTTTCAGTGTTTCTGTGCCATTCTATATTCCTCTATTGAGAATTCTCTGTTTAGCTCTGTACCCCATTTTTTAATTTGGGTTACTTGATTTGTTGCTGTTTAACTTCTTGAAAACTTTATAAATACTGGATATTAACCTTCTGTCAGATATAGGGTTGGTGAAGATCCTTTCCCAATCTGCAGGCAGTCATTTTGATTTGACAACAGTTTCCTTTGACTTATAGAAGTTTTTCAGTTTCATGAGGTCCCATTTATTGATTGTTGCTCTTAGAGCCTGTACTGTTGAAGTTCTGTTCAGGAAGTTGTCTCCTGTTCCAATGACTCCAAGGCTCTTCCTTACTTTTTCTTCTAACAGGGTTAGTATGTCTGGTTTTATACTGAGGTCTTTGATCCACCTGAACTTTAGTTTTATGCAGAGTGATAAATATGGATCTATTTGCATTTTCCTACATGTAGACATCCAGTTAGACCAGCACCTTTTGTTGAAGATGATATCGTTTTTTTTTTTTTTTTTTTTCCCAATGTATGGTTTTGGAATCTTTGTCAAAAAACAGGAGTCCATAGTGTGTGGGTGTATTTCTGGGACTTCTATCCGATTCCGTTGATCCACTAGTTGATGTCTATGCAAGTACCATGCAGTTCTTATTACTTTTGCTCTATAGTACAGCTTGAGATCAGGGATGGAGATACCTCCAGAAGATCTTTGATTATGGAAGATTATTTTACCAATTCTGGGTTTCTTGTTATTCCATATGAAGTTGGGAATTTTTCTTTTAAGGTCTGTAAAGAATTCTGTCAGTAATTTGATGGGAATTGCATTAAATCTGTAGATTGCGTTTGGTAAGAGGACGATTTTCACCATGTTAATCCTGCCAAGCCATGAGCATGAGAAATCTTTCTATCTTCTGATATCTTCTTCTATTTCTTTCTTCAGAGACTTGAAATTTTTTCATACAAGTCTTTGACTTGCTTGGTTAGGGTCACACCAAGGTACTTTATGTATTTTTGACAATTGTGAAGGGTGCTGTTTACCTAATTTCTTTCTCAACACTTTTGTCTTTTGTATATAGGTGGACTACTTATATTTTGAGTTGATTTTGTATCCAGCCACTTTGCTGAAAATGTTTGTCAGCTTTAGGTGTTCCCTGGTAGAATTTTGGGGGTCACTCAGGTATACTATCATATCATCTGCAAATAGTGATATTTTGACTTCTTCCTTTCCCTTTTGTATCCCCTTGATGTGCTTTAATTGTGTTACTGCTCTAGCAAGGACTTCGAGAACTATGTTGAAGAGATATGGAGAGAGTGGGCAGACTTGCTTTGTCCCTGAATTCAGTGGGATTGCTTTAAGTTTCTCTCCATTTAGCTTGATGTTGGCTATAGGCTTGCTGTATATTGCCTTTACTATATTTGGGTATGTGCCCTGTATCCCTGATCTCTCCAATACTTTAAACATGAATGGATGCTGGATTTTTTCAAATGCTTTTTCAGCAACTAAGGAGATTATCATGTGTTTATTTTTCTTTCAGTTTGTTAATATGGTGGATCATAACGATGGAATTTTGCATATTGAACAACCCCTGCATACCTTGCATGAAGCCTACTTGGTTGTAGTGGATGATATCTTTGATGTGTTTTTGTATTGGGTTTGCAAAGTATTTTGTTGAGTATTTTTGCATCAATGTTCATAAGGGATATTGGGCTGAAATTGTCTTTATGCTGGGGTATCCAGGGCTGCTTGCTCCTGAATAACTGGGTTCTGGAGATGCCATATTGCTTTGTCTTTTGTTGATTGAGCTTTTACACTGGCCTCTACCCATTGGGATATCTTAGGTGTTGGGTGTTAGTTTCTGGTACTTCCTGGAATCCTGTGGTGGGTCAAATCCCCTTGGCAGGAAGATGATTTTTCCCAAAGGAGCTCTCCTCCATTTTTTAGGTATGGTCACTGAATGGCAGGTGTTTTTCAGGAATTGCCACAGCTCATCTCAATTGTACAGACCTGAGTAGTAATTGTTGCCTTTGTTAGTAAAAGGAACTATCCTCTCACCCAGAGAAGTTCTGGACACAGCTGCCATGCTTCTGGGTTTCTTGCTGTAAATTTAGTGAGCTGCTGCTGTAACCTGAGTGCCCTGTGGCTTGGTCCGTTTAGTTAGGGATAACTGGTTGTCCCTTGGAGCAGTATCTGGGGGTTGATCTCACGGAACTCAGGCTTCTTTAGGTCTCAGTTTGGAGTTCTGTGCCCCAGTACCCAAGTGGTAATCAGTGGCAGGTGAGCACCACTCTCATGTGTAGAACAGTAGGCTATAGTATGGAGCCTGTGGATAACCAGAAACTTTTCTGGAGCTAGGTGTCCTGAGGTAGGGCCAGATATTTCCCCCACCTTTGGGTTTTCTCCCAATAGGAAGACTCATTCTGTGGTGTTTGACGTGGTGTGTAGAATGCGTAGGCACTTGCCAATGATGGCTCCAAGCTGGTGACTGGGAAAGAAGCTGAGAACTTTTCCAAGAATGTTGCTGTGTATGTTGGATGTAGTGTGTTTGTGGGAGGAATTGGCTGAGTTCTCTAAGCTGGGACCTGCTGTTTCCCTGCCTGTGGGGTTTTCTCCAGACAGGAAAACCCAGCCTCTAGTGTCCGGGGACACACAGTTCTGTGATGGAGAGTAGGGCATGCAGGGCTAGCAGCTGGCAGCGTACTCAGGCCTGACAGCTGTGCAACCACCGGTCTCCAGGACCTTTCCAGGGATAGACTGGGTGACCTGAGGTCAGTCCTGCTTTCTTCTTTTCTTTTTCTTTTCTAGACTGAGGCTCCCAGTCTCTGGTGCCCTGGAGAACATAATTTAGTCTGGAAAGGTTATCAGGACACAAAGGTGTATCCTGCAACCCGGGATATCTTCTGGGTTTTCGCTGAGTGACCTGAGAGTGGACCTGACTGACTCCCACACCATGGAGTTTCCTCTCACCTGGGAAACAGGATAACTGTTGTTTTAGGGCCCAGAGTTCAGACTTTTAGTTGCTGTACCAACATTGCTGTCCTACTCCTCAGACACAATGTCCTCCTGGCACCGCCATCTTGGATTCCCCCCTTCCTCATCCCTTTCAATTAATTTTGGTTGAAAGTCTATTTTATTAGAAATTAGAATAGCTACTCCTGCTTGCTTCTTGGGTCCATTTGTTTGAAAACCTTATTCCTGCTGCAACATCCCAGGAACTTTCCCAGAGATTAGCTGGGTGCTCTGAGGTTGGACCCGATTGTTTCCCTCATCATTGGTTTTCTTCTTACATTTGAAACACAGTCAGTTGGGACCCACAGATCCAACTATTGGACGCCATGCAGTCTCTGCTACCCAGCTTATCAGACACAGTATGCAATCAGCCCAACCATCTGGGATCTATTTTTAATTTTTACTGAATATGTGTATTTTGATTGTATGCATGAATATGCATGAATATGCATGAATATGCACCTCTTGTGTGCCTAATCCTCACAGTAGTCTGAAGATGTCTTCAGAACTCATGAAATTATAGCAATTGATAGTAGTGGGTCCCAGGTAATCACTGACAATTGAGCCCAATTATTTGAAAGAGCAGCAAGAACTCCTCACTGCTGAGCCATCTGTCCTGTTTTATGTTGCTTATTTATGATCAGCATTTACATTGTTAATATTTTCATCTTTCTATTTTTAGCTGTTTCAACATGCATTCCCTTTTAGTAAGATATCATTGAAGTTACAGTTTAAGCTGGGGCAGTGCAGATTTCTGGAGAATAAATACACAACAGGAGTGAATGTATAATTCCTTGTAGAAGCTTCAGTAAAGACCTCTGAGTTCTTTCAATATTTTGTGTTTGTTTGATTGACTTTTAGAGGAGGCTCTGTCTTACTATATAGGTCTGGCTGTCCTAGAACTCTTTGAATAGATAATGTTGACATCCAATTAAATAAGATACACCTGCATCTGCCTTCTGAGTGATAGAATTGAAGGCATGACAGAATACACCCAGCTTGTCCACCATTTTTTGTAGTTAGTAACTGTTAATAAATTTCTCTGATCTGTACATAGTATTGTTCATCTGTTAATCTCTCTCTCTCTGTGTCTCTGTCTCTATGTCTCTATCTCTCTATTTCACACTCTTCTCTCTGTTTGTCTTTGTCCATATTAATTGCCATGTCTATTCCAAAGCTATATCCTCTTCAAAAAGTTCAGATATGATACAGTTAAAACTTGTTATTCCATTTTCTTTTAAAATGACTTAGTGATAACATTAACACTTCTTTTTTAATAGAAAAGTTTTAATCTTTATTTTTAATCTATAGACTACATTATTTAGTAATGAGGATATACAAAACAATGACCAAAGAATAATCATGTGTTCTATTCCTTTTCTTTTGTCTGGTCACTCAGAAATAAGATGTTATGGGTTATGATTGTTGTTGCTTGCCACTCACATTATTTTTATCTATGTATTCACTGTAGTCCACTTTCCCTTCCACAAATATATGAGCCCCCCTCTTCACATACTGATATGCCACATCCTTGAGCCCTGGTCAAAACATAATATTCAGTACCATGTTGTCTTTTGACTGATGTTACCCATCTGTTCAGTGTCCCCTGATCAACACATCTCATTTATTGCTATATAAAATATCGTGACTGTGTATTGTCCTTCCACCTGTCTCATGACAGTATCCTGACCTACTCACCCAAGTAACTGAAGATGATTCATAGATTGCTCAAGAACCCAACCAAAGGCTATTTTATATTCATGTCTTACAAACTGATGAAACACAGGTTTTTGAAGCACGCCTTTGTTTTTTTTTTTTTTTTTTTTCAATTTAACCTTTAGGCTTTTTCATCTCCCCTACTTCACATCACGCACAGCACACAACTGTATAACATTCGCACTTCTGTGTCAGAAAATAAATTGAAGAAGCGGTAGAATTATATGATTATATTGACAATGAAGTATAAATTATATTGTTGCCACTGTTTCTGTTGTACAAATGTATGGCATATTTTAGAATTCAGTGACCTTCAATGATGTGCATGTGAAATTCAGCCAAGAAGAGTGGGCCTTGCTGGAACCTTCCCAGAAGCAACTCTACAAAGATGTGATGCTAGAGACCTGTGAAAACCTCACTGCTATAGGTAAGACTGCAATTTTTCTTTCACTTTTAAAATAAAGAGACAATAAAGAGGAATGAGGTAAATAAATCAGGCATGGTTCTAAGGGTCACAGAAGATAGTGATTTAAGTTTTGCCTTAATAATAACATGATATTTCCAATAATGTATATTTTCTCGTACTATATTTTAGGCTACAATTGGGATGACCATAATATTGAAGAACATTTTCAAAGTTCTACAAGTAATAAAAGGTAACTTTATGTGCATGTTGATACAGATATAAATCTTAAATTTTAATGTGTCCTGGAAGTTTGGTGTTTTTTGTTTGTTTGTTTATTGGCTGCTTTTTATTTTCTGTTTTTGAAATAGATTTTTTTTTCTGGGTATCTGTGACTTACTTAGACTTGCTTGTTAGACCAGCCTGACCTCAAAATCACACATATCTGCCTGCTTCTTCCTCCACAAGTGCTGGAATTGAAGGCATATACCAGCACACATGGCTGTGTCCTGGAAGTTTAAAGAAAAGCAACAGTGTAAAAACAGCGCTGCTTTAAGTGTATTGATGATCATTAAATTCTCATAATTCCATGTACTTCAATGTCAGGTATCTGATTTGTGTTTACAAGGCACTCCCCTAAGATAGAAGAAAATAAAATAATATTGTAACAAAAATACCATTTGAATCATATGGACATTACACCTACTGACTTAAACTGCCAATCTGTTTAGTATCATTCTATCTACTCATATATTGTAAGAGGTATACACACTGAATTGGTGATTAGTATGTGTCCAAAACCTTCTAATAAGCAAAAATTACATAGTAGATCCAGTGTTACTAATTTTCGTGCAGTAACATTGTAAAGTTTAGTCAAAGGAGCAGCTTATGAGAATCAAGAATATTGTTGTGGAGAAACCTTAATCCCTATATGACATGTCTATGATGAACAAAAACAAACTGTGTTAATTCAGTATGGGAATCTTTATTATTTTTGTAAATTAAACTGGTATATCATATGTCAAAATGATTCTAAGACACATGAGCATAGGGTTATTGAAAGAAGCAGTGTCCCTGTCTTTCTCCAAGAACAATTGATTTGATAGTAGTCCCCACTGTGAGTACATTTGTGCATTTTCTGAATGTGATAAATGGTTAGTGTTAATTGGTTTTGCAACATCACTGAGAATTCATCAGCAAACTCATATTGCTGAAAATACCCATGAATACTAGGAATTTGGAACTTCTGCTTGTCTTGGCTCACTTTGCAAATGAAGTATCATTCATACAGTACAAAAATTTGTGAATGGGATTGCTGTGGTAAAACTCTGTATTCTTACAATACTCTTCATATATAGGAGAAAACCTCATATAGAAAAATGATGCTATAAAAGTGATCCACATAACAAATGCTCTTACCATCACAGGGATCTTCAAAAATACCCATAATGAAGGTGAATACTGTGAAAGTAAATAAAGTGATAAAACTTTAAAATTTGATTCTTCTTTACCTTTAGACCAAATTATGAAATTAATTCATATAGATAAATATATTTATTAGTGTAATGAAATCACTGTAGTAAATCTTTCACATGTGCCAATTTTCTTTGCAGGCATGAATACAGTCATACTGTAGAGAAACCCTTTAAATGCACTCTATGTGGTAAAGCCTTCTCCTATATCACTGTTCTCATATGGCATAAAGGAACACACACAGGAGAGAAGTCTTACAAATGTAATCAATGTGGTAAAGCCTTTGAAAAAAACAGTCATCCCATGCGGCATAAAAGAACACACACTGGAGAGAAACCTTATGAATGTAACCAGTGTGGTAAAGCCTTTGCAGAAAACAGTACTCTCTTAAGCCATAAAAGAACACACACGGGAGAGAAACCTTATGAATGTAACCAGTGTGGTAAAGCCTTTGCACAAAAAAGTCATCTCATAAACCATAAAAGAACACACACGGGAGAAAAACCCCATGAATGTAACCAGTGTGGTAAAGCCTTTGCACAACACAGTACTCTCATACGGCATAAAAGAACACACACTGGAGAAAAACCTTATGAATGTAACCAGTGTGGTAAAGCCTTTGCAGAAAACAGTAATCTCATAAGCCATAAAAGAACACACACTGGAGAGAAACCTTATGAATGTAACCAGTGTGGTAAAGCCTTTGCACAAAACAGTCATCTCATAAACCATAAAAGAACACACACGGGAGAAAAACCCCATGAATGTAACCAGTGTGGTAAAGCCTTTGCAGAAAACAGTACTCTCTTAATCCATAAAAGAACACACACTGGAGAGAAACCTTATGAATGTAATCAGTGTGGTAAAGCCTTTGCACAACACAGTACTCTCATACGGCATAAAAGAACACACACTGGAGAAAAACCTTATGAATGTAACCAGTGTGGTAAAGCCTTTGCAGAAAACAGTAATCTCATAAGCCATAAAAGAACACACACTGGAGAGAAACCTTATGAATGTAATGAGTGTGGCAAAGCCTTTGCACAAAACAGTCATCTCATAAGCCATAAAAGAACACACACTGGAGAGAAACCTTATGAATGTAATGAGTGTGGCAAAGCCTTTGCAGAAAACAGTCATCTCATAAGCCATAAAAGAACACACACTGGAGAGAAACCTTATGAATATACCCAACGGGATAAAGTCTTTGCACAGCAGAGTAATCTCCGAAAACAGGAAAAGACACACAGTGGAGAGAAACCTGGTGAGGATAATTAGTGTGATAAAACCTTTGCATATAACAGTCATCTCCTAAGACAAGAACACATTCTGGAGGGAAACCATATGAATTAACTGTGTGGCAATGCCTTTGCACATAGCATCTCCTAATACATAAAAGAAAACATACTGGAAAGAAGCTATCTGACTGTAACCAATGTGAAAAAACTTTTGTACTTCAGAATCAACTTCACACTCATGAAAGAAATCCTAATGGACAGTGCTTTTAACATGGTGAAACCATTCCATATTTGTATAATCTTCATCATCATGAAAGCATTCATACTGGAGAGAACTGATGAATGTGTTAAAATGGTGAGGCCTTGCACAAATCTAGAGTCATCATCATCATAAAAGTATCCTTACTGGAGAGGAATTCTGTGACTATAAGCAATATGGAAAGGCCTTTGTGTTCTTTGGTCTACTGAGATCCAACAGAACTGAAAAACTAGCTCAGTGGAAATGACTTCCCTTTTCTGAAGGGGAAGGGGAAAGGGAATAGGTGCAATAGGAATGGAGGGTAGTACTGGAGGAGAGAAGGGAGGGGGGTTATGATTGGAATTTAAAGTAAATAAAGTTATTTTTAAAAAGAATACAATGAATGGTAAATATCAATTACATGCAAAAGTATTATATAATGTGTTTAGGGAAGACTTATTGATAAACCTAATTCTCAACATTTACTGTTTTCAATTGCCTCACTTTACACAAGAAACTTTCAGTCCAGTGGATGAATATGTAGGGAATGGTGAACTAACCACAGCCAGGAAATTCTCTGAGAGTAATATAACAGTGGTAGCCTGTAGGAGTTTCTTTGTGTATACATATATATTGTTCCAGGGGTTCTATTGAAAACCATCAGAACCCAGACTGAATTTTGAGATGTGAAGGAGGAGGCTTTCTCTTCCATGTATGACCCTGCTGCTGGCCTAGTTGTGTAACCATGCAAGGGTGAGTTTTCTGTCCCTGACTTCAACTGGGGAGTGTCTTTTGACATAGATTCTACTAGCCAAATTTGATAGATGGCTTTTGACACTGATCCCTGCTAACTCTCTCCTGCTTTTAACTATAGGATTATTAGGATCTGTGCTCTTGTTCATATGATAGGAATGTGCTATCTAATGCAAATCAAGCATTCTTGAAGTACCTAGTATTGAACGATTATATATACCTATCCATGGAGCATCGCAATCATTTCCCAAGGGGTATATAGCCTCTGTTTTCTGGAATTAAATTTGAACTTATTTCCTGAGGTGGTTCCTCTAGACAGAAGGAGAACCAAGTTCTTTGAAATGCTTGTGATCAAATGTTTCAGACTTCATAGCATTTCATATTTCACATGTATCTGGATGTGAGATGGTTAATTAAACATTGTCTTGTGAGTGGGACTCTGTAAAATGAGTTATACATAGTGTTAATTTCACAGTAAGTTTGCAGGCAAGCTTCAGGGTATGGAGTCTTCTGACGTGAGCAGAGTGGCCTATGGAGAAGTAATAAGAGCAGAAATATTATCTCCTTGTTTTAATAGCTGAGTAGTATTGTGATAAGATATGGGTGAATGGCAGAGGAGGGAAACTCACCTTTTGAGTGGACTAGGGGAAGAGGATAGAGGAAAGAGGAGGGATGGGACCAGTTGAAGTTGAAGGAGGGGCCTTCAGCCAGGATATATAATGAATAAATTGTGAAAAAATTAAAAGTAATTAATAAAAGAAAAAAAAAAGAATTAGAAAAACAAAACCAGTGAGCAAAAATTTGAGTTCAGTCTGGGTAACTGCCCTTGCTCAAAAAAAAAAAAAAAAAAAAAAAAAAAAGATATAAAGAAAGAAAAGATTAAGCATCTTACTACAGTCTTCCTTTTTGATTAGCTTCCCTAGGTCTACAGATTTTAGTACGATCATCCTATATTATAGGTGTTATATCCACTTATATGTGAGTATGTACCATGTGTGCCTTTCTGTTTCTGAGATACCTTACTCAGGATGATAATTTCTAGATCCCACCATTTGCCACCAAATTTCATGATTTCTTTGTTTTTAATTGCTGAGTAGTATTCCATTGTGTAAATGTACCGCAATTTCTGTATCCATTCCTCAACTGAGGGACATCTGGTTTGTTTCCGGCTTCTGGCTATTACAAGTAAAGCTGCTATGAACATGGTTGAGCAACTATTCTGGTTGTATACTTGAGCATTTTTGGATATATGCCTAGGAGTTGTATAGCTGCATCTTGAGGTAGCACTATTCCTAATTGTCTGAGAAAATAACAGGAGCCTATCAGAGGTCCTCTGAAAGACTCTACCCAGCAGGGTATCAAAACATATGCTGAGATTCAGAGCCAAACATTTTTCAGAGTGCAGGGAATGTTATGACAGAAGGAGGAGATAGAAATATCTGGAGGGAACAGGAGCTCCACAAGGAGAACAACAGAATCAAAAGGTCTGGGCACAGGGGTCTTTTCTGAGACTGATACTCCAAACAAGGACCATGAATGGAGATAAATTAGAACCCCTGCACAGAAATAGTCAAAGACAGCTCTGTATCCAAGAGGGTACCCCAATAATAGGACTAGGGACCATCTCTGACATGAACTCACGGGCTAGTTCTTGGATCAGCTCCACCTGAGCAGAGAACAATCCTGCCAGTTCACAGAGATAGACAAAGAAGCCAGTCCTGATGAGAACTGATTGACTATAGTCAGACGGAAGGGGAGGAAGTCCTCCCCTATCATTGGACTGGGGGACAGACATAGGAGAACAAGAGGGAGGAGGGTGAGATTGAGAGGGGATGCTGGAGGAGATAGAGCTGGGATACAAAGTGAATAAACTGTAAATAATAAAATAAAATGAAATAGAAAAGAAAAATTAAAAAAAATATTTAATAAAAAAGGAGAATCAAAGATGGTGGTACCAAGAGGACAGTATCTGCAGAGCAGTACAGCAGTGACTACACAGCAAGCAATAGACCAATATCTGGGCCCTCAAACAACAGCAATTGTGTTTCCAAGTTAGGAACAAACCCCACGGAGTGGGAAGTAATCGGGTCCATTCTCAGGTTACCCAGGTAAACCATGGAAGAATTCCTGGTTCCCTGCAAGCAATAGGTCACCAGGTCAGAGCCACATGACTGTGTGTTCTGGTCACCATCCCAGACTGTACTGTGGGCCCCACAACACCAGATATTGGGTTTTCCAGTCTAGCTTAAAACCCCATGGAGTAAGAAGCAATCAGGACTGTCCTCAGGTCACCCAGAAAATCCCTGAAAAAGGTCTGGGCTCTACAAGGTACTCAGCCCAGAGAGTTCTTTCTATTCCCAAATCACTGTCCCACACAGAACTGTGGGCACCAAATCACCAGGGATCAGGTTTCCCTGTTGGGAGCAAACCCCAAGGTGAAGGAAACATCAAGTCCAACCTCATTGCAACCAATGGAATTCCACCATACTTCCCCAAAAGGTTCTCAGGAAAAGTTTTTGGATTCCTTCAAATGCCCAGTCACCAGCATAGAGTTACTTACCTGCTCCTGCATGCTCTACTCAACATCCTAGACTGAACTGTGGACCCCAAAACAGGACAGACTGGGTCACCCTGTTGGGAGGAAACCATACAGTGGGGAAAACATTAGTTCCATACTCAGGACACCCAGTTCAGGAAAAGTTTCTGGGTTCCCACAGGCTCCAGGATCTAGCCTCCTTTTGCATGCATGACTGCTGCACTCACCTGCTACTGATTACCGCTTGGGTACTGGGGCATAGAGCTCCAACTTCAGATCTACAGAAGCCTGGGATCCAAGAGATCAGCCCTAGACAAAATAGTAATTAATTATTTACTTTTCCTTTTGTTAAGGGGAAAGGCCCTGATGAAGGACAAATTTTTAAAAGGAGTCCCAGCATGATTCTTAAAGCTCTAGCAGGGTGGTAGGTCTACCCTAGCCTCGCTCTAACAACAGGGGAAACACTGTCTGTACACCCTCAGGGACACAGGGCTAAAGTCAGGTTCACTGTTATCTGCAGTCTGTGGCCTGGAACACAAAATGAGGACCTGAAACCATTCAAGAAAAGACTGGCAGGCATGAAGGTGCAGACTTGTAATTAGAGGACAAGAAGCTGAGAGAGGATGATGAGTTCCAGACCAACCTGGGCTTCCTGTTTCCAACTTTTTGTCCCACCAAAACCCAGAGAACTGGGCTGAAGAGATGGCTCAGTAGTTAAGACACATGTTGCTCTTGCAGAGGGCTGGGTTTGGCTCCCAGCCCCTATATCAGTTGGCTCACAATGACCTCTAGCTTTTGGGCATCTCTTACCCTCTTCTAGCCTTTGCCAGGCATGTATACCCACATGCACACAGATAAATAAATCTACTTAAAAACTGAGAATGACAGACAGAGAGATGGACAGGTGGACACAGCATGAGCTCTCCCTGAACTAGAGACTACTCCTGTGCCTAATTCCCCTCACTGTGCCTGCCAAGCTGCTGTGCCCATCGACCTGCTGCAGTTCCTGCTAACCCTACTGCCAAGTCCATCAAATCTTCTGCCACTTTCTCTGTTCATCACTGCACACTAGTTCTTTTTTTTTTTTTTTTTCTTGAGGTGGGGTCTCATATACCCTGGCTGCCATTAATCTCGGTCTGTAGCTGAGGGTGACCACAAGCCTGAATACTCTTTTGAGTTTTTGTTCTTAGCCATTCTGATGGGTGTAAGGTGAAATCTTAGGGTCATTTTGATTTGCATCTCTCTGATAACTAAGGGCATTGAGCATTTTAAGTGTTTCTCTGCGATATTCTTCTACAGAAAATTCTATGTTTAGCTCTGTCCCCGTTTTTTATTAGATTACTTTTGATTTAAAACATTGTTTTTGGACAATTTTTTGAACCACGTTTCTTTGGA
>JAEOAE010000743.1:0-85447 GCA_036365155.1 Meriones psammophilus | reverse complement strand
TTTCCTATTATAATAATTGAACAGGCGACACGTATGTGAATTAGTATACAAAGTTGTGCTTTGCTTTTCTGTTCTTTCAATGGAAACTTGTTTCTGTGCTGTACAGTGCGAGATAACACTTTTCAATTTTCCTGTATTCCTAATTGAGCGAGCGACACACATGTGAATTAGTTAACAAAGTTGTGCTTTCTGTTTCTGTTCTTTCGATGGAAAGATGTTTCTGTGCTGTACAGTGTGAGATAACACTTTTCCATTTTCCTGCATTCCTAATTGAGCGAGCGACACACATGTGATTCTGTTTAAAAGTAGTGCTTTGCTTTTCTGTTCTTTCGTTGGAAACTTCTTCCTGTTAGGAACAAGTTAGCGTTAGGGTTAGTGTTAGGGTTAAGGTTAGGGTTAGGGTAGGGTTACGGTAAGGGTTAGGGTTAGGGGTTAGGGGTAGGGTTAGGGTTAGGTTTAGGGTTAGGGTCTTAGGGTTAGGGTTAATGTTATACCACTTTTCAGTTTTCCTGTTATAATAATTGAACAGGCGACACAAATGTGAATTAGTTTACAAAGTTGTGCTTTGCATTTCTGTTTTGTCGATGAAAACTTGTTTCTTTGCTCTACATTTCGATATATCGCTTTTCAGTTTTCCTGTATTCCTAAATGAGCGAGCGACACACATGTGCTTTAGTTTACAAAGTAGTGCTTTGCGTTTATGTTCTTCTGTTGGAAACTTGTTTCTGTGCTGTACAGTGTGATGTATCACTTTTCAGTTTTCCTGTTATAATAATTGAACGGGCGACACGTATGTGAATTAGTTTACAGTGTTGTGCTTTGGGTTTCTGTTCTTTGGATGGAAACTTGTTTCTGTGCCATACAGTGCAAGGAAAGACTTTCCAGTTTTCCTGTATTCCTAACTGAGTGAGCAGCACACATGTGATTCCGTTTAAAAGTAGTGCTTTGCTTTTCTGTTCTTTCTTTCGAAACTTGTTCCTGTGCTTTGCAGTGCGTTATATCACTTTTCAGTTTTCCTGTATTCCTAATTGAGCGAGAGGCACACATGTGATTTAGTTTACAAAGTAGTGCTTTTCGTTTATGTTCTTTTGTTCCTTACTTGTTCCTGATAGGAACAAGTTTGGTTTACGGTTAGGGTTAGGTTAGGGTTAGGGTTAGGTTTAGGGTTAATGTTAGGGTAGGGTTAGGGTTACGGTTACAGTTAGGGTTAGTGGTTAGGGTTAGGGTTAGGGTTAGGGGCTACGGGTTAGGGTTAGGGTTATACCACTTTTCAGTTTTCCTGTTATAATAATTGAACAGGTGACATGAAAGTGAATTAGTTTACAAAGTAGTGCTTTGCATTTCTGTTCTTTCGATGAAAACGTGTTTCTTTGCCTTACATTTCGATATATCGCTTTCCAGTTTTCCTGTATTCCTAATTGAGCGAGAGATACACATGTGATTTAGTTTACAAAGTAATGCTTTTCTTTTCTCTTCTTCTGTTGGAAACTTGTTTCTGTGCTGTACAGTGTGATATATCACTTTTCAGTTTTCCTGTATTCCTAATTGAGTGAGTGGCACACATGTGATTTAGTTTACAAATTAGTGCTTTGCGTTTATGTTCTTTCGTTGGAAACTTGTTCCTGTTAGGAACAAGTTAGGGTTAGGGTTAGGGTTAGGGTAGTGTTAGGGTAAGGGTTAGGGTTAGGGATAGGGGTTAGGGGTAGGGTTAGGTTTAGGGTTAGGGGCTTAGGTTTAGTGTTAGGGTTATATCACTTTTTAGTTTTCCTGTTATAATAATTGAACAGGCGACATGAATGTGATTTAGTTTACAACGTTGTGCTTTGCATTTCTGTTTTTTCGATGAAAACTTGTTTCTTTGCTCTACATTTTGATATATCGCTTTTCAGTTTTCCTGTATTCCTAATTGAGCGAGCGACACACATGTGATTTAGTTTACAAAGTAGTGCTTTGCGTCTGTTCTTCTGTTGGAAAATTGTTTCTGTGCTGTACAGTGTGATATATCACTATTCAGTTTTCCTGTAATAATAATTCAACGGGCAACACGAATGTAAATTAGTATACAAAGTTGTGCTTTGCGTTTCTGTTCTTTCGATGGAAACTTGTACCTGTGCTGTACAGTTCGATATATCACTTTTCAGTTTTCCTGTTATAATAATTGAAAGGGCGACACGTATGTGAATTAGTTTACAAAGTTGTGCTTTTCGTTTCTGTTCTTTCTATGAAAACTTGTTTCTGTGCTGTACAGTGCGAGATAACACTTTTCAGTTTTCCTGTATTCCTAATTGAGCGAATGACACACATGTGATTCCGTTTAAAAGTAGTGCTTTGCGTTTATGTTCTTTTGTTGGAAACTTGTTCTTTTTAGGAACAAGTTAGGGTTAGGGTTAGGGTTATGGTAGGGTTAGGGTTAGGGTTAGGGTTAGGGTTAGTGTTAGGGTTAGGGGTTAGGGTTAGGGTTAGGATTAGGGGCTTAGGGTTAGTGTTAGGGTTATATCACTTTTCAGTTTTCCTGTTATAATAATTGAACAGGCGACATGAATGTGAATTAGTTTACACAGTTGTGCTTTGCGTTTCTGTTCTTTCGATGAAAACTTGTTTCTTTGCCGTACATTTCGATATATCACTTTTCAGTTTTCCTGTATTCTTAATTGAGTGAGCGACACACATGTGATTCCGTTTAAAAGTAGTGCTTTGGAGCCAAGATGGCGGCGCCGGGAAAACAGCGCTTCTTAGCAGCAGGACAGCACTATCCGGGCAGAGACCAGGATACTGAACTCGGTGCCCTGAAACTACATTGATCGTGTTTCCCAGGTGAGGGGAGGCTCCCTCGGCGTGGGAATCGGTCGGGTCCACTCTCGGCTGCACAGCCAGAACCCGGAAGAAATCCCGGGTAACGTGGGATTTGGGTCTCAGACCCCACGGGGAAACAGTGTTGCGGGTCTGATTGCAGGTCACCCAGTCTCTCCCTGGAAAGTCTCTGCCGCCATCACAGCCGAGCTCCTGCCACGCACAGAGAGCTTTGCGCTCAGCTCAGCGGTACAGACATGCTGTGCGCCCCAGTACAACAGGGACTGGGATCCCCTGTCCGGAGAGGACCCCACAGAGAAATTTCCCAGGCTGATCCTTGGGCAAAAGGGTACCTGAGACTGGGAGTCCCAGTCGCGAGGGGACCCCACAGGGAAGCAGGGTTGCTGGTCTGATCGCAGGTCACCCAGTCTCTCCCCGGAAACTCTCTGCCACCATCACAGCCGAGCTCCTGCCGGGCACAGAGAGCTTTGCGCTCAGCACAGCGGTACAGACAAGCTGTGTGCCCCAGTACAACAGGGACTGGAAACCCCTGTCCGGAGAGGACCCCACAGAGAAGGAAGAAACAGTGCTGCTGGGGTCACCTAGGGAAAGTCTAGCAGACTGCAGATTGCAAACAGACAGAACTGAGTGCTCAAGACACCACAGCAGTACTCACCCGCCACAGATTACCGCAGCTGATCACTAAATTTACTGCAAGAAACCCAGAAGGAGGGCAGCTGCCCCCAGGACTTCTCCCGGTGAGAGGTGAGCCCTCTTGACTAATCAGGACTACAGTTACCACCCAGGTCTCTACGCCTGAGGTGAGCTGCAGCAACTCCTGAAAAACAGCGGACATCCAGGGACTATACCCAAAAAGCTGGGAAGGCTTCCTTCAGGAAAAAACATCTTCCTGTCAAAGGGATTCTCTCCACTACAAGAGTCCAGGTACAACCAGAAACTAAATTCAAACAACTAAGATAGCCCAATGGGTAGAGGACAGCGTAAAAGTTCAGCCAACAGAAGCCAGAGCATTATGGCATCTCCAGAACCCAGTTATCCAGGGGCAAATAACCCTAGACACCCCAGCATAAACGAAATTCAAGGAGACGACCTAACATCTATGCTCAAGGAGATGATAACAGAGGAAACAAATAAAATACGAAAAGAAATAGAAGAAGCTGAATCCAAAAAGTATGTGGCCTTTAGAGAGGAAATGCTTAAATCACTGAATGAAATAAAAGAAACAGTGGATTGTTCAAACAAACAGCTGAAGGAATTGACAGAAAAACATGAAAATACAGTCAGACAGGGGAAGGAAACCAACAAAATAGCTCAAGACCTGAAGATAGAATTGGAAAAATTAAAAAAAAAAAACACAAATGGAAGAAATTGTAGAGAGAAAGAACTTAGGGAAGAAAGCAGGAACTACAGAGGTTAGCATAACCAATAGGCTACAAGAAATGGAAGAAAGAATCTCAGGTGTGGAAGATACAATGGAAGAAATAGATGTATCTGTCAAAGAAAATGATAAATCTAAAAAATTCCTGACACAGACCGTCCAAGAAATTCAAGACAACATAAAAAGACAAAACCTAAGAATAATAGGAATAGAGGAAAAAGAAGATTCCCTGCACCAAGGCTCAGAAAATATTTTCAACAAAATCATTGAAGAAAATTTCCCCAACTTAAAGGAGAGGCCAATAAGAATACAAGAGGCCTATAGAACACCCAATAACTTAGACCAGAAAAGAAAATCCTCCCGCCACATAATAATCAAAACTGTAAGTATACAAACAAAGAAAAAATACTAAAAGCTGCAAGAGAAAAAGCCAAGTAACATATAATGGCAAACCCATTAGAATTACACCTGACTTTTCAACAGAGACTATGAAAGCCAGAAGGGCCTGGACAGATATCATGCAGACCCTAAGAGAACACAGATGTCAGCCCAGGCTACTATACCCTGCAAAACTCTCAGTCCTCATAGACGGAGAAAACAAGATATTCAATAACAAAAACAAATTTCAACAATACCTACAAACAAATCCAGCATCACAGAAGACACTGGAAGGGAAAATACAACCCAAGAAAGCTAGCTACATTCAAGAAAACACAGGAAATAAATAACCTCACTTCAGTAAAACAAAAAGCAACCAAGCACACAACCGTATGACCACAGCCAACATCAAAGTCAAAGGATTTAACAGCCACTGGTCATTACTCTCTCTCAATATCAATGGACTGAATTCTCCAATAAAAAGACACAGACTAACAGAATGGATGCATAAACAAAACCCAGCAATCTGTTGTATACAAGAAACACACCTAAGACAGAAAGATAGACATTACCTGAGGGTAAGGGATGGAAGACGGCTTTTCAAGCTAATGGACCCAAGAAGCAAGCAGGAGTAGCCATTCTAATATCTGATAAAAATAGTCTTTCAACCAAAATTAATCAAAAGAGATGGGGAAGGACACTTCATACTCATCAAAGGAAAATTCCACCAAGAAGACATCACAATCCTGAACATCTATGCCCCAAATAAAAGGGCACCCACATTTGTTAAAGAAACATTGATAAAACTTAAACCACATATAGATCCCCACACACTAATAGTAGGAGACTTCAACACCCCACTCTCAACAAAGGACAGGTCAACAAAACAGAAATTAAACAAAGAAACAATATCTCTAACAGAGGTAATGAACCAAATGGACCTAACAGACATTTACAGAACCTTGCACCCAAACACAAAAGAATTTACCTTCTTCTCAGCACCTCATGGAACCTTCTCCAAAATAGACCACATAGTTGGTCACAAAGCAAGCCTCAACAAATACATGAAGATTGAAATAATCCCTTGTATCCTGTCGGATCACCATGGAATAAAGCTGGACCTCAGTAACAACAGAAATAGCAAAAAGCCTACACATACATGGAAACTGAACAACTTGCTACTAAAAGACAGGTGGGTCAGGGAAGAAATAAAGAAAGAAATTAAAATCTTCCTAGAACTCAATGAAAATGAAGACACAACATACCCAAACTTGTGGGACACAATGAAAGCAGTGCTAAAATGAAAGTTCATAGCACTAAGTGCCTTCAAGAAGAAATTTGAGACAGCGCATTCAAGCAACTTAATGGCTCACTTAAAAACCCTAGAAAAAGAAGAAGCAGACACACCAAGAAGGAGCAGACGGCTGGAAATAATCAAACTCAGGGCTGAAATCAATCAATTAGAAACAAATAAAACAATTCAAAGAATCAATGAAACCAAGAGCTGGTTCTTTGAGAAAATCAACAAGATAGACAAACCCTTAGCCAAGCTAACTAAAAGGCAGCGAGACAACATCCAAATCAACAAAATCAGAAATGAAAAGGGGGACATAACTACAGACACTGAGGAAATCCAAGCAATCATTAGGACTTACTTCAAAAGTCTATACGGAACAAAATTTGAAAATTTAAATGAAATGGACAATTTTCTTGATCGATTCCACTTACCAAAGCTAAATCAGGACCAGGAAAATCAATTAAATTGTCCTATATCCCCCAAGAAAATAGAAGCAGTCATTGAAAGTCTCCCATCCAAAAAAAAGCCCAGGACCTTGATGGTTTCAGCGCAGAATTCTACCAAACATTCAAAGAAGAGCTAACACCAACGCTCTTCAAACTATTCCACAAAATAGAAACAGAAGGAGCATTACCAAACTCATTCTATGAAGCCACAGTCACCTTGGTACCTAAACCTCACAAAGACTCAACAAAGACAGAGAATTTCAGGCCAATCTCCCTTATGAACATTGATGCAAAAATACTCAACAAAATACTCGCAAACTGAATACAAGAACACATCAAAGATATCATCCACCATGACCAAGTAGGCTTCATCCCAGGTATGCAGGGATGGTTCAATATACGGAAATCCATCAATGTGATCCACCATATTAACAAACTGAAAGAAAAAAACCACATGATAATCTCCCTAGATGCTGAAAAAGCCTTTGACAAAATCCAACATCCATTCATGTTTAAAGTATTGGAGAGATCAGGGATACAAGGCACATATCTAAACATAGTAAAGGCAATATACAGCAAATCTATAGCCAACATCAAACTGAACGGAGAGAAACTTAAAGCAATCCCACTGAAATCAGGGACAAGACAAGGCTGCCCACTCTCTCCATATCTCTTCAACATAGTTCTGGAAGTCCTTGCTAGAGCAATAAGACAGTTGAAGGAGATCAAGGGGATACAAATTGGAAAGGAAGAAGTCAAATTATCACTATTTGCAGATGATATGATAGTATACGTGAGTGACCCCAAAAACTCTACCAGGGAACTCCTACAGCTGATAAACACCTTCAGCAAAGTGGCCGGATACAAAATTAACTCAAAAAAAATCAGTAGCCCCCCTGTATACAAAAGACAAAAGGGCTGAGAAAGAAATTAGGGAAACAACACCCTTCACAATAGCCACAAATGACATAAGGTACCTCGGAGTAACCCTAACCAAGGAAGTCAAAGACTTGTATGAAAAAAATTTCAAATCTCTGAAGAAAGAACTAGAAGAAGATATGAGAAGATGGAAAGATCTCCCATGCTCATGGCTTGGTAGGATTAACATAGTAAAAATGGCCATCTTACCAAAAGCAATCTACAGATTCAATGAAATGCCCATCAAATGAAAGACCCCCGCCTCACCCCAAGTTAGAAGCAGATAATAGTTAATGTCATTTTGTACAGCACTGTTTTGAGAAACTCTGTAGGCTACCACTGTTTTGAGAAAAACTCTGTGGGCTAGGGAGGGAACTAGCTGAAGAGACCTAGCTACTGGGGATATCTGCGGTCAGGATGCCCCAGTTGAGCCAAAAATCAATTTGTGCTGACCACGCATATGAGAAGTTTGTGAGACTGTTCCAGCTGAGATAGGAGCCCTAAGACAAACAACAGGTGGAGGTCCCAAGATTGAGAGTCATCATGACCTTTCCGACCACCCAGTTCCTGATATTATGGTGTCCCTGCCAAACTCTGACTCAAATTGCAGTTTCATGTAAATGTACCAATCAGCTCCCTGTAACTATGCTTCTCGCTTCTGCACCCGCGCTTTTGCTCTGAGACCCTATAAAAAGCCCAGCTTTCCCCTCAGGGGGCGCGCAAATTCCTCTGAGAGACTTTGTCGCCCCGGTTACCCGTGTATCAAAATAAAAGCCTCTTGCTGTTTGCATCTGAATTGGTCTCGTTGATCCTTGGGAGGGGGTCTCGATGACAGAAGACACCCATTGGGAGTCTTTCACAAATTACCAACACAATTCTTTACAGACTTGGAAAGAAAAGTTCTCAACTTCATATCGAATAACAAGAAACCCAGAATTGCTAAAACAATCCTCTACAATAAAAGATCTTCTGGAGGTATCTCCATCCCTGATCTTAAGTTGTACTATAGAGCAACAGTTTTAAAAACTGCATGGTACTGGCATAGAAACAGAATGGTGGATCAATGGAACCGAACAGAAGACCCAGAAATAAACCCACACACTTATGGACACCTGATATTTGACAAAGACGCCAAAATCATACAATGGAAAAAAGATAGCATCTTCAACAAATGGTGCTGGTCCAACTGGATGTCTACATGTAGAAAAATGAAAATAGATCCATACTTATCACCCTGCACAAGACTGAAGTCCAAGTGGATCAAAGACCTCAACATAAAACCAGACACATTAAATCGGCTTGAAAAAAAGTAGGGAATACCCTACAACTCATTGGTACAGGGGAAAACTTCCTGAACAGAACTCCAACAGCACAGGCTCTAAGAGCAACAATTAATAAACGGGACCTCATGAAACTGAAAAGCTTCTGCAAAGCAAAGGACACCGTCATCAAAACAAAGCGACCTCCTACAGATTGGGAAAGAATCTTCACCAACACTTTATCTGACAGAGGACTCATATCAAGTATATATAAAGAACTAAAGAAGCTGAAAAGCAGAAAACCAAGTAATCCACTTAAAAAATGGGGAACAGAGCTAAACAGAGAATTCTCTGTAGAGGAATACTGAATGGCAGAGAAGCACTTAAGGAAATGCTCAACCTCACTAGCCATTAGGGAAATGCAAATCAAAACAACCCTGAGATTTCACCTTACACCCATGAGAATGGCCAAGATCAAAAACTCAAGTGACAACACATGCTGGAGAGGTTGTGGAGAAAGAGGAACCCTTCTCCACTGCTGGTGGGAATGTAAACTGGTACAACCACTCTGGAACTCAATCTGGCGTTTTCTCAGACAACTAGGAATAGTGCTTCCCCAAGATCCAGCCATACCACTCCTAGGCATATATCCAAAAGAGGCTCAAGCACACAAAAAGGAAATTTGCTCAACCATGTTTGTAGCAGCTTTATTTGTAATAGCCAGAAGCAGGAAACAACCCAGATGCCCCTCAACTGAAGAATGGATGCAGAAAATGTGGTACATCTACACAATGGAATATTACTCAGCAATGAAAAATAAGGAAATCATGAAATTTGCAGGTAAATGGTGGGATCTGGAAAGGATTATCCTGAGTGAGTTGTCCCAGAAGCAAAAAGACACACATGGTATATACTCACTCATATAGACATACAACATAGGACTAACCCACTAAAACCTGTGCATCTAAAGAAACTAAGCAAGAGAGAGAACCCTAACTAAAATGTCTAATCCTCATCCAGAAAGGCAAAGAGGATGGACATCAGAAGAAGAAGAAAATGGGAAACAACCTAGGAACCTACCACAGAGGGTCTCTGAAAGCCTCTGCCCTACAGACTATCAAAGCAGAAGCTAAGCCTGATGGGCAACTGTTGGGCAGAGTGAATGGAATTTTATGTAAGAACTGGGAAAGAGCAAGAGCTGGAGAGGACAGGGTCTCCACAAGGAGAGCAACAGAACAAGAAAATTTGAACACAGGGAACTTCCAAAGACTCATACTCCAACCAAGGACTATTCATAGAGACAACCCAGAACCCCTGCACAGGTGTAGCCCAGGGCAGTTCAGAGTCCAATTGGGTTACATAGTAATGAGAAGAGGGGCTGCCTCTGACATGAACTGACTAGCCTGCTCTTTAGTCACCTCCTCCTGAGGGGGAGCAACCTTACCAGGCCATAGTAGAGGACAATGCAGCCACTTTTGATGTGAACTGATGGACTAAGTTCAGAAAGGAGAGGAGAACCTCCCTTAACAGTGGACTTGGGGAGTGGCATGCATGCAGAGGGAGGAGGGAGGGTGGGATAGGGAGTGGAGGGAGGGGCTTAAGGGGGGATGCAGAATGAATAAAGTGTAATTGATGAAAATTTTAAAAAAAGGGAAAATATAATAATTTAAGAACCTTAAATGACTTTCAAAAGTGGAGGAAAACATGGAGTTAGTCAATTTACATGGATCACGTCTCGCCCCTGGGGGCAATGGTCTCCTGAACCTACTCAGACCTCGGACACCACCACTGCTAGTTCTAGAACCAATGCAGGATGTTCCAACGAGGGGGTTAAGGCTTCTCATAATATTTCCTATAAGCCAACACCTGTTTTTTACATCCCCCATTTTTATTCATTATTAGCCAGATAGAGCCAAGTAATTGTGGTAATGATACTTGCTTTTTTGCCCAGTGCTGGAAAGCTAGTAAATTTACTAGCTGTTTACTCACATGCCTCGCTGGGTGCCTGTGCCCGTTGATGCCCTCACGCTATGACTCTCTTCAGACAGAAAAGGGATCTTGGAATTACAGCTGCCATTGTTACTGTCATCTCATTGGCGGCTGTTGGAGCTACCACCACGGCATTAGCCATGAGTCATACTGGGCAGACTGCTCAGACCCTGAATAATGTTTTAGCCAAGGTAGCTCATGCCTTAGATGTACAAAAAGGAATTAATGCTCAACTAAAAGGAGGTTTGATGGTGTTCAATCAGAGGTTTGACCTCGTGCAGGAGCAAATTGATACCCTATGGCAAATCGCTCAACTTGGCTGTCAATGAAAGTATGCTGGACTTTGTGTCACTAGCATACAACATGAGAATTTTCCCTGTGCTGCAAATCTGTCTAAACAATTGTCAAGCTATATTTTAGGTAATTGGACTGGAGAATTCGATACTATTATGGACCAGCTGAGAGTGGCCATTGTCATGGTAAATTCTACCAGAGTGGACGCAGGACTAGCCACAGGATTATCATCATGGATTGCTGCAGCCATGAATCATCTGAAGGAATGGGCAGGCATGGGAGCGTTAGCAGGCTTTCTGGTGTTGGTCACCTTGGTTTGCCTGTAGTATATATGCAAGATTAGAGTCTCACAACAGCGTAATGCAGCCATGACCATTCAGGCATTTACAGCCATGGAAGCAGGACAGTCTCCCCAAGCATAGTTGGCTACCATAAAAAGCCAAAATGTTATGCTCAGGATGCGAGGCTAAGCACTGCACTCAGGGTCAGCCGCCTTGGACCCAGAGAAGAGCATGTCTGATTGCATGCGGGTTGATGCCCCAGGTCCCGCCTCTGTGAAAAAGGTATTGGACGGGTCTGATGCTCTTTGGGTGGATGACACCTAAATGAACATCAGTAAAAAGTACCAATTTATTTCTAATGTCAGAGATCAGACCTCTACTCTTGCCTGATGCGTCCAAAACAAAAAGGGGGAACTGTAGAGAGCTGTGTAATGCCTCGTCTGAAAGATGGAGCTGGTTTCCGCCTTCCACCTTCCCGATGGTGAGTGCTTTCTGTCACAAACAACTCCACATTGGGCTAAGGCTGAGGATCTGGCTTGCTTTCATGTATGTGGACCTATCTGCATTGCACACATGGCATGCTGAGGTTGGCTACCCAGAGGCTATTTAAAGTGGGCTGGCTTTCCCCAGGGTCAGATGATTGTTCAAGGTTCCTGAATAAACTGTATTGAAAAAAATAAATAAATAAAACAAAACATCAAGTGGAAAAAAAAAAAAAGTAGTGCTTTGTTTTTCTGTTCTTTCCTTTTGAAACTTGTTCCTGTGCTGTACAGTGCGTTATATCACTTTTTAGTTTTCCTGTATTCCTAATTGAGCGAGTGGCACACATGTGATTTAGTTTACAAAGTAGTGCTTTGCGTTTATGTTCGTTCGCTGGAAACTTGTTCCTGTTAGGAACAATTTAGGGTTAGGGTAAGGGTTAGGCTGAGGGTTAGGGTAGGCTTAGGGTTAGGGTTAGGGTTAGGGTTAGGGTTAGGGTTAGGGGTTAGGATTAGGGTTAGGGTTAGAATTAGGGTTATATCACTTTTCAGTTTTCCTGTTATAATAATTGAACAGGCGACACGAATGTGAATTAGTTTACAAAGTTGTGCTTTGCGTTTCTGTTCTTTCGATGAAAACTTGTTTCTTTGCCGTACATTTCGATATATTGTTTTTCAGTTTTCCAGTATTCCTAATTGAGCGAGCGACACATATGTGACTTAGTTTACAAAGTAGTGCTTTGCATTTCTGTTCTTCTGTTGGAAACTTGTTTCTGTGCTGTACAGTGTGATATATCACTTTTCAGTTTATCTGTTATATTAAATGAAAGGGCAACACATTTGTGAATTAGTTTACAAAGTTCTTCTTTGCATTTCTGTTCTTTCGATGAAAACTTGTTCCTGTGCAGTACAGTTTGTTATATCACTTTTCATTTTTCCTGTATTCCTAAGTGAACAAGTGGCACACATGTGATTTATTTTACAAAGTAGTGCTTTGGGTTTATGTTCTTTCGTTGGAAACTTGTTAATGTTAGGAACAAGTTAGGGTTAGGGTTAGTGTTAGGGTTAGGGTTAGGGTTAGGTAGGGTTAGGGGTTAGGGTTAGGGTTATCGTTAGGGTTAGGGTTAGGGTTATATCACTTTTCAGTTTTCCTGTAATAATAATTGAACAGGAGACATGAATGTGAATTAGTTTACAAAGTTTTGCTTTGCGTTTCTGTTCTTTCGTTGGAAACTTGTTCCTGTGCCATACAGTGCAAGATAACACTTTTCAGTTTTCCTGTATTCGTAATTGAGCAAGCGACACACATGTGATTCCGTTTAAAAGTAGTGCTTTGCTTTTCTGTTCTTTTGTTCGAACTTGTTCCTGTTCTGTAGAGTGCGTTATATCACTTTTCAGTTTTCCTGTATTCCTTGTACCTGTTAGGAACAAGTTAGGGTTAGGTTTAGGGTTAGGCTTAGGGTTAGGGTAGGGTTAGGGTAGGGTTAGGGTTAGGGTTAGTATTAGGGTTAGGGGTTAGTGTTAGGGTTGGTATTAGGGGCTTATGGTTAGGGTTAAGTAGTGCTTTGCCTTTCTATTCTTCTGTTGGCAACTAGTTTCTGGCTGTACAGTGTGATATATAACTTTTCAGTTTTCCTGTCATAATAATTGAACAGGCGACACGAATATGAAAAGTTTACAAAGTTGTACTTTGTGTTTCTGTTCTTTTTATGAAAAGTTGTTTCTTTGCCTTACATTTCGGTATATCGCTTTTCAGTTTTCATGTATTCCTATTTGAGCGAGTTGCACACATGTGATTTAGTTTACAAAGTAGTCCTTTGTGTTTATTTTCTTTTGGTGGAAACTTGTTCCTGTTAGAAAAAAGTAGGGTGAGGGTTAGGGTTAGGGTTAGGGTTAGGGTTAGGATTAGGGTTAGAGTAGTGTTAGGGTTAGGTTTAGGGTTATATCACTTTTCAGTTTTCCTGTTATAATAATTGCACAGGCAGCACGAATGTGAATTAGTTCACAAACTTGTGTTTTGCTTTTCTGTCCTTTCAATGAAAACTTGTTTCTTTGCCGTACATTTCGATATATAGCTTTTCAGTTTTCCTGTATTCTTAATTGAGCGTGGGGCACACATGTGATTTAGTTTACAAAGTAGTGCTTTGTGTTTATGTTCTTTCGTTGGAAAATTGTTCCTGTTAGGAAAAAGTTAGGGTTAGGGTTAGGGTTTGGGTTAGGGATAGGGTTACGGTTAGAGTAGGTTTAGGGTTAGGGTTAGGGTTAGGTGTTAGGGTTAGGGTTAGGGTTAGGGTTAGGGTTAGGGTTAGGGCTTAGGGTTAGGGTTAAGGTTATATCACTTTTCAGTTTTCCTGTTATAATAATCCAACAGGCTATTCGAATGTGAATTAGTTTACAAAGTTGTGCTTTGCGTTTCTTTTCTTTCGATGAAAACTTGTTTCTTTGCATTACATTTCGATATATCGCTTTTTAGGTTTCCTGTATTCCTAATTGAGCTATTGGAACACATGTGATTTAAGTTACAATGTAGTGCTTTTTGTTTATGTTCTTTCATTGGAAACTTGTTCCTGTCGGAACAAGTTAGGGTTAGGGTTAGGGTTAGGTTTAGGGGTTAGGGTTAGGGTTAAGGTTAGGGATAGTGTTATGGTTAGGGTAGGGTTTGGGTTAGGGTTAGGGTTAAGGTTAGGGATAGTGTTATGGTTAGGGTAGGGTTAGGGTTAGGGTTAGGGTTAGGGTTAGGGGCTTAGGGTTATGGTTATGGTTATATCAGTTTTCAGTTTTCCTGTTATAATAATTGAACACGCGACACGAATTTGAAGTAGTTTACAAACTTGTGCTTTGCGTTTCTGTTCTTTCGATGAAAACTTGTTTCTTTGCCGTACATTTCGATATATCACTTTTCAGTTTTCCTGTATTCCTAATTTAGAGAGTGGCACACTTGTGATTTAGTTTACAAAGTAGTGCTTTGTGTTCATGTTCTTTCGTTGGAAACTTGTTCCTTTTAGGAAAAAGTTAGGGTTAGGGTTAGGGTTAGGTTTTAGGGTTAGGGTTAGGGTAGGGGCTTAGGGTTAGGGTTAGTGTTATATCACTTTTCAGTTTTCCTGTTATAATAATTGAACAGGCAAAATGAATGTGAATTAGTTTACAAAGTTGTGCTTTGTGTTTCTGTTCTTTCGATGAAAACTTGTTTCTTTGCCTTACATTTCGATACATCCCTTTTCAGTTTTCGTGTTTTCCTAATTGAGCGAGCAACACACATGTAATTCCGTTGAAAAGTAGTGCTTTGCTTTTCTGTTCTTTCATTCGAAACTTGTTCCTGTGCTGTACAGTGCGTTATATCACTTTACAGTTTTCCTGTATTCTTAATTGTGCAAGTGGCACACATGTGATTTAGTTTACAAAGTAGTGCTTTGTGTTTATATACTTTGTTGGAAACGTGTTCCTGTTAGGAAAAAGTTAGGGTTAGGGTTAGGGTTAGGGTGAGAGTTAGGGTTAGGGTTAGGGTTAGGGTTAGGTTTAGGGTTAGGGGCTTAGTGTTAGGTTTAGGATTAGGGTTAGGGTTAGGGTTAGTGTTAGGGGCTTAGGGTTAGGGTTAGGGTTATATCACTTTTCAGTTTTCCTGTTATAAAAAATGAACTGGCGACACGAATGAGAATTAGTTTACAAAGTTGTGCTTTGCGTTTCTATTCTTTTGATGGAAACAGCTTCCTGTGCTGTACAGTTCGATATATCACTTTTCCGTGTTCCTGTTATAATAATTGAATGGGTGACAAGTATGTGAATTAGTTGACAAAGTTGTGCTTTGCGTTTCTGTTCTTTCGATGGAAACTTGTTCCTGTGCTGTACAGTTCGATATATCACTTTTCATTTTTCCTTTTATATTAATTGAACAGGCGACACGTATTTTTAGTAGTTTACAAAGCTGTGCTTTGTGTTTCTGTTCTTTGGATGGAACCTTGTTTCTGTGCCTTACAGTGCGAGATAACACTTTATAGTTTTCCTGTATTCCTAATTGAGCGAGCGACATACATGTAATTCCGTTTAAAAGTAGTGCTTTGCTTTTCTGTTCTATCCTTCAAAACTTTTTCCTGTGCTGTACAGTGCATTATATCACTTTTCAATTTTCCTGTATTCCTAATTGAGCAAGTGGCACACATGTGATTTAGTTTACAAAGTAGTACTTTGCGTTTCTGTTCTTTCGTTGGAATCTTGTTCCTGTGCTGTACAATGTGATATATCACTTTTCAGTTTTACTGTATTCCTAATTGAACGAGTGACACACATGTGATTTAGTTTCAAAGTTGTGCTTTGCATTTCTGTTCTTTCGTTGGAAACTTGTTCCTGTTAGGAACAAGTTAGAGTTAGGGTTAGGGTTAGGGTTAGGGTAGGGTTAGGGTTAGGGTTAGGGTTAGGGTTAGGGTTAGGGTCATGGTTAGGGTTAGGGTTAGGGTTAGAGTTAGGGTTAGGGTTAGGGGCTTAGGGTTAGGGTTAGGGTTATATCACTTTTCAGTTTTCCTATTATAATAATTGAACAGGCGACACGAATGTGAATTAATTTACAAAGTTGTGCTCTGCGTTTCTGTTTTTTCGATGAAAACTTGTTTCTTTGCCGTACATTTAGATATATTGCTTTTCAGTTTTCCTGTATTCCTAATTGAGCGAGTGGCACACATGTGATTTAGTTTACAAAGGAGTGCTTTATGTTTATTTTCTTTGGTTGGAAACTTCTTCCTGTTAGGAACAAGTTAGGGTTAAGGTTAGGGTTAGGGTTAGGGTTAGGGTTAGGGTAGGATTAGGGTAAGGGTTCCTGTTAGGGGTTAGGGTTAGGGTTAGGGTTAGGGTTTTGGTTAGGGTTAGGCGTTAGGGTTAGGGTTAGGGTTATGGTTAGGGTTATATCACTTTTCAGTTTTCCTGTTATAATAATTGAACAGGTGACAAGAATGTGAATTAGTTTACAAAGTTATGTTCTTTCGTTGGAAACTTGTTCCTGTGCCATACAGTGCGAGATAACACTTTTCAGTTTTCCTGTATTCGTAATTGAGCAAGTGACACATATGTGATTCCGTTTAAAAGTAGTGCTTTGCATTTTCTGTTCTTTCGTTCGAACTTGTTCCTGTTCTGTAGAGTGCGTTATATCACTTTTCAGGTTTCCAGTATTCCTTGTACCTGTTAGGAACAAGTTAGGGTTAGGAGTTAGGGTTAGGGTTAGGTAGGGTTAAGGTTAGGGTTACGTTTTAGGCTAGGGGTTGAAGTTAGGGTTAGGGTTAGGATTATGGTTAAGGTTATGGTTAGGTTCTTAGGGTTAGGCTTAGGGTTATATCACTTTTCAGTTTTCCTGTATTCCTAATTGATTGAGTGGCACACATGTGATTTAGTTTCCAAAGTAGTGCTTTGCGTTTATGTTCTTTCGTTGGAAACTTCTTCCTGTTAGGAACAAGTTAGGGTTTGGGTTAGGGTTAGGGTTAGGAGTTAGGATTAGGGTTAGTGTTAGGGTTAGGATTAGGGTTAGGGTTTTAGAGTTAGGGTTAGGGTTATATCACTTTTCAGTTTTCCTGTTATAATAATTGAACAGGCGACACGAATGTGAAATAGTTTACAAATTTGTGCTTTGCATTTCTGTTCTTTTGATGAAAATTTGTTTCTTTCCCGTACACTTCGATATATCGCTTTTCAGTTTTCCTGTAGTCCTAATTGAGCGAGTGGCACACATGTGATTTAATTTACAAAGTAGTGCTTTGCGTTTATTTTCTTTTGTTGGAAACTTGTTCCTGTTAGGAACAGGTTAGGGTTAGGTTTATTGTTAGGCTTAGGGTTAGGGTAGGGTTAGGGTAGGGTTAGGGTTAGGGTTAGTATTAGGGTTAGGGGTTAGTGTTAGGGTTGGTATTACGGGCTTATGGTTAGGGTTAAGTAGTGCTTTGCCTTTCTATTCTTCTGTTGGCAACTAGTTTCTTTGCTGTACAGTGTGATATATAACTTTTCAGTTTTCCTGGGTTAGGTTTCCTAGGGTTAGGTTTAGGGTTAGGCTTAGGGTTAGGGTTAGGGTTAGGGTGAGAGTTAGTGTTAGGGTTAGGATTAGGGTTAGGGTTAGGGTTAGTGTTAGGGGCTTAGGGTTAGGGTTAGGGTTATATCACTTTTCAGTTTTCCTGTTATAATAAATGAACTGGCGACACAAATGAGAATTAGTTTACAAAGTTGTGCTTTGCGTTTCTATTCTTTTGATGGAAACAGCTTCCTATGCTGTACAGTTCGATATAACACTTTTCCGTGTTCCTGTTATAATAATTGAATGGGCGACAAGTATGTGAATTAGTTGACAAAGTTGTGCTTTGCGTTACTGTTCTTTCGATGGAAACTTGTTCCTGTGCTGTACAGTTCGATATATCACTTTTCATTTTTCCTTTTATAATAATTGAACAGGCTACACATATTTTTAGTAGTTTACAAAGCTGTGCTTTGTGTTTCTGTTCTTTGGATGGAACCTTGTTTCTGTGCCTTACAGTGCGAGGTAACACTTTTCGGTTTTCCTGTATACCTAATTGAGCGAGTGGCACACATGGGATTTAGTTTACAAAGTAGTGCTTTGCGTTTATGTTCTTTCATTGGAAAATTGTTCCTGTTAGTAACAAGTTAGGGTTAGGGTTACAGTTAGGCTTAGGGTTAGGGTAGGGTTAGGGTTAGAGATAGGGTTAGAGTTAGGGGTTACGGTTAGTGTTAGCGTTAGGCTTAGGGTTAGTGTTAGGGTTAGGGGCTTAGGGTTAGGGTTAGCGTTAAATTACTTTTCAGTTTTCCTGTTATAATAACTGAACAGGCGACACGAATGTGAATTAGTTTACAAATTTGTGCTTTTCATTTCTGTTCTTGCGATTAAAACTTGTTTCTTTGCCATACACTTCGATATATCGCTTTTCAGTTTTCCTGTATTCCTAATTGAGCGAATGACACACGTGATTTAGTTTACAAAGTACTGCTTTGCTTTTCTGTTCTTCTGTTTGAAACTTGTTTCTCTGCTGTGCAGTGTGATATATCACTTTTCAGTTTTCCTGTTATAATAATTGAATGGGCGACACATATGTGAATTAGTTTACAAAGTTGTGCTTTGCGTTTCTGTTGTTTAACGGAAACATGTTCCTGTGCTGTACAGTTCGATATATCACTTTTCAGTTTTCCTGTTACAATAATTGAACGGGCGACACGTATGTGAATTAGTTTACAAAGTTGTGCTTTGCATTTCTCTTCTTTCTATGGAAACTTGTTTCTGTGCCGTACAGTTTGAGATAACACTTTTCAGTTTTCCTGTATTCCTAATTGAGCAAGCGACACACATGTGATTACATTTAAAAGTAGTGCTTTGCTTTTCTGTTCTTCGTTCAAAACTTGTTCATGTGCTGTACAGTGAGTTATATCACTTTTCAGTTTTCCTGTATTCCTAATAAAGCGAGTGGCACATATGTGATTGAGTTTACAAAGTAGTGCTTTGCGTTTATGTTCTTTCGTTGGACAATTATTCCTGTTAGGAACAAGTTAGGGTTAGGGTTAGGGTTAGGTTAGGGTTAGGGTTAGGGTTAGAGTTAGCGTTAGGGTTAGTGTTAGTGTTAGGGTTAGGGGCTTAGGGTTAGGTTAGGTTTATATCACTTTACATTTTGCTGTTATAATAATCCAACAGGCGACACGAATGTGCATTAGTTTACAAAGTTGTGCTTTGCATTTCTGTTATTTCGATGAATACTTGTTTCTTTGTGTCTTACATTTCGATATATATATATCACTTTTCAGATTTCTTGTATTCCTAATTGAGTGATCCACTCACATGTGATTTGGTTTACAAAGTAGTGCTTTTGTTTCTGGTCTTTTCGATGAAAACTTGTTTCTTTGCTGTACATTTCAATTTATCCTTTTCAGTTTCCCTGCATTCCTAATTGAATGAGCAACACACAACTGTGATTTAGTTTACAATGTAGTGCTTTGCGTTTCTGTTCTTCTGTTGGAAACTTGTTTCTGTGCTGTACAGTGTGATATATCACTTTTCAGTTTTCCTGTATTCCTAATTGAGCGAGCAACACACATGTCATTCCGTTTAAAAGTAGTGCTTTGCTTTTCTGTTCTTTCATTCAAACTTGTTCCTGTGCTGTACAGTTTGTATCTCTTTTCAGTTTTTATGCTTATTCCTAATTGAGTGAGTGGCACACATGTGATTTAGTTTACAAAGTAGTGCTTTTTGCGTTTATGTTCCTTTTCAGTGGAAACTTGTTCCTTTTAGGAACAAGTTAGGTTAGGATTTAGGATTAAAGTGTTTGTGTTAGGGTTAGAGTTAAACTTGTTCTTAGGTTAGGGTTAGGGTTAGGATTAGGGTTAGGTTAGGGTAGGGGCTTAGGGTTAGGGTTAGGTTATATCACTTTTCAGTTTTCCTGTTATAATAATTGAAAAGGCAAAATGAATGTGAATTAGTTTACAAAGTTGTGCTTTGCTCTTCTGTTCTTTTGTTGAAAACTTGATTCTGTGCCTTACATTGCGTTATATCACTTTTCAGTTTTCCTGTTATAATAATTGAACAGGCAACACATATGTGACTTAATTTACAAAGTAGTGCTTTGTTCTTCTGTTCTTTCATTGGAAACTTGTTCCTGTGCTGTACAGTGCGTTATATCACTTTTCAGTTTTCCTGTTTTAATAATTGAACAGGAGAAACGTTTGTGAATCGTTTACAAAGTTGTGCTTTGCTTTTCTGTTCGTTCGTTGAAAACTTGTCCAAGTGGCACACATGTGATTTTCAGTTTTCAAAGTAGTGATACAGTTTACAATGTAGTGTTTATATTATACTCTTTTGGAAAATTGTTCCTGTTAGGAAAAAGTTAGGGTTAGGGTTAGGGTTAGTGAGAGTTAGGGTTAGGTTAGGGTTAGGGTTAGGTTTAGGGTTAGGGGGGTTAGTGTTAGGTTTAGGATTAGGGTTAGGGTTAGGGTTAGTGTTAGGGGCTTAGGTTAGGGTTAGGGTTATATCACTTTTCAGTTTTCCTGTTATAAAAATGAACTGGCTACCGCGAATGAGAATTAGTTTACAAAGTTGTGCTTTGCGTTTCTATTCTTTTGATGGAAACAGCTTCCTGTGCTGTACAGTTCGATATATCACTTTTCCGTGTTCCTGTTATAATAATTGAATGGGTGACAAGTATGTGAATTAGTTGACAAAGTTGTGCTTTGCGTTTCTGTTCTTTCGATGGAAACTTGTTCCTGTGCTGTACAGTTCGATATATCACTTTTCATTTTCCTTTTATATTAATTGAACAGGCGACACGTATTTTTAGTAGTTTACAAAGCTGTGCTTTGTGTTTCTGTTCTTTGGATGGAACCTTGTTTCTGTGCCTTACAGTGCGAGATAACACTTTATAGTTTTCCTGTATTCCTAATTGAGCGAGCGACATACATGTAATTCCGTTTAAAAGTAGTGCTTTGCTTTTCTGTTCTATCCTTCAAAACTTTTTCCTGTGCTGTACAGTGCATTATATCACTTTTCAATTTTCCTGTATTCCTAATTGAGCAAGTGGCACACATGTGATTTAGTTTACAAAGTAGTACTTTGCTTCTGTTCTTTTCAATGGAATCTTGTTCCTGTGCTGTACAATGTGATATATCACTTTTCAGTTTTACTGTATTCCTAATTGAACGAGTGACACACATGTGATTTAGTTTCAAAGTTGTGCTTTGCATTTCTGTTCTTTCGTTGGAAACTTGTTCCTGTTAGGAACAAGTTAGAGTTAGGTTAGGGTTAGGTTAGGGTAGGGTTAGGGTTAGGTTAGGGTTAGGGTTAGGGTTAGGGGTCATGGTTAGGGGTTAGGGTTAGGTTAGAGTTAGGGTTAGGGTTAGGGGCTTAGGGTTAGGGTTAGGGTTATATCACTTTTCAGTTTTCCTATTATAATAATTGAACAGGCGACACGAATGTGAATTAATTTACAAAGTTGTGCTCTGCGTTTCTGTTTTTTCGATGAAAACTTGTTTCTTTGCCGTACATTTAGATATATTGCTTTTCAGTTTTCCTGTATTCCTAATTGAGCGAGTGGCACACATGTGATTTAGTTTACAAAGGAGTGCTTTGCGTTTATTTTCTTTGGTTGGAAACTTCTTCCTGTTAGGAACAAGTTAGGGTTAAGGTTAGGTTAGGGTTAGGGTTAGGGTTAGGGTAGGATTAGGGTAAGGGTTCCTGTTAGGGTTAGGGTTAGGTTAGGGTTAGGGTTTTGGTTAGGGTTAGGCGTTAGGGTTAGGGTTAGGGTTATGGTTAGGGTTATATCACTTTTCAGTTTTCCTGTTATAATAATTGAACAGGCGACAAGAATGTGAATTAGTTTACAAAGTTATGTTCTTTCGTTGGAAACTTGTTCCTGTGCCATACAGTGCGAGATAACACTTTTCAGTTTTCCTGTATTCGTAATTGAGCAAGTGACACATATGTGATTCCGTTTAAAAGTAGTGCTTTGCTTTTCTGTTCTTTCGTTGAACTTGTTCCTGTTCTGTAGAGTCGTTATATCACTTTTCAGGTTTTATTCCTTGTACCTATTAGGAACAAGTTAGGGTTAGGTTAGGGTTAGGTTAGGGTAGGGTTAAAGTTAGGGTTACGTTTAAGGCTAGGGGTTGAAGTTAGGGTTAGGGTTAGGATTATGGTTAAGGTTATGTTTAGGTTCTTAGGGGTTAGGCTTAGGTTATATCACTTTTCAGTTTTCCTGTATTCCTAATTGATTGAGTGGCACACATGTGATTTAGTTTCCAAAGTAGTGCTTGCGCTTATGTTCTTTTTTCGTTGAAACTTCTTCCTGTTAGGAACAAGTTAGGGTTTGGGTTAGGGTTAGGTTAGGAGTTAGGATTAGGGTTAGTGTTAGGGTTAGGATTAGGGTTAGGGGTTTAGAGTTAGGGTTAGGTTATATCACTTTTCAGTTTTCCTGTTATAATAATTGAACAGGCGACACGAATGTGAAATAGTTTACAAATTTGTGCTTTGCATTTCTGTTCTTTTGATGAAAATTTGTTTCTTTCCCGTACACTGTGATATATCGCTTTTCAGTTTTCCTGTAGTCCTAATTGAGCGAGTGGCACACATGTGATTTAATTTACAAAAGTAGTGCTTTGCGCTTATTTTCTTTTGTTGGAAACTTGTTCCTGTTAGGAACAGGTTAGGTTAGGTTTATTGTTAGGCTTAGGTTAGGGTAGGGTTAGGTAGGGTTAGGGTTAGGGTTAGTATTAGGGTTAGGGGTTAGTGTTAGGGTTGGTATTAGGGCTTATGGTTAGGGTTAAGTAGTGCTTTGCCTTTCTATTCTTCTGTTGGCAACTAGTTTCTTTGCTGTACAGTGTGATATATAACTTTCAGTTTTCCTGGGTTAGGTTTCCTAGGGTTAGGTTTAGGGTTAGGCTTAGGGTTAGGGTTAGGGTTAGGGTGAGAGTTAGTGTTAGGTTAGGATTAGGGTTAGGGTTAGGGTTAGTGTTAGGGGCTTAGGTTAGGGTTAGGTTATATCACTTTTCAGTTTTCCTGTTATAATAAAATGAACTGGCACACAAATGAGAATTAGTTTACAAAAGTTGTGCTTATGCTTTTCTATTCTTTTGATGGAAACAGCTTCTGTGCTGTACAGTTCGATATAACACTTTTCCGTGTTCCTGTTATAATAATTGAATGGGCGACAAGTATGTGAATTAGTTGACAAAGTTGTGCTTTATGTTACTGTTCTTTGATGGAAACTTGTTCCTGTGCTGTACAGTTCGATATATCACTTTTCATTTTTCCTTTTATAATAATTGAACAGGCTACACATATTTTTAGTAGTTTACAAAGCTGTGCTTTGTGTTTCTGTTCTTTGATGGAACCTTGTTTCTGTGCCTTACAGTGCGAGGTAACACTTTCTCGGTTTTCCTGTATACCTAATTGAGCGAGTGGCACACATGGGATTTAGTTTACAAAGTAGTGCTTTGCGCTTATGTTCTTTCATTGGAAAATTGTTCCTGTTAGTAACAAGTTAGGGTTAGGGTTACAGTTAGGCTTAGGTTAGGTAGGGTTAGGGTTAGAGATAGGTTAGAGTTAGGGTTACGTTAGTGTTAGCGTTAGGCTTAGGGTTAGTGTTAGGGTTAGGGTCTTAGGGTTAGGGTTAGCGTTAAATTACTTTTCAGTTTTCCTGTTATAATAACTGAACAGGCGACACGAATGTGAATTAGTTTACAAATTTGTGCTTTTCATTTCTGTTCTTGCGATTAAAACTTGTTTCTTTGCCATACACTTCGATATATCGCTTTTCAGTTTTCCTGTATTCCTAATTGAGCGAATGACACACGTGATTTAGTTTACAAAGTACTGCTTTGCTTTTCTGTTCTTCTGTTTGAAACTTGTTTCTCTGCTGTGCAGTGTGATATATCACTTTTCAGTTTTCCTGTTATAATAATTGAATGGGCGACACATATGTGAATTAGTTTACAAAGTTGTGCTTTGCGTTTCTGTTGTTTCGACGGAAACATGTTCCTGTGCTGTACAGTTCGATATATCACTTTTCAGTTTTCCTGTTACAATAATTGAACGGGCGACACGTATGTGAATTAGTTTACAAAGTTGTGCTTTGCATTTCTCTTCTTTCTATGGAAACTTGTTTCTGTGCCGTACAGTTTGAGATAACACTTTTCAGTTTTCCTGTATTCCTAATTGAGCAAGCGACACACATGTGATTACATTTAAAAGTAGTGCTTTGCTTTTCTGTTCTTTCGTTCAAAACTTGTTCATGTGCTGTACAGAGAGTTATATCACTTTTCAGTTTTCCTGTATTCCTAATAAAGCGAGTGGCACATATGTGATTGAGTTTACAAAGTAGTGCTTTAACTTTTATGTTCTTTCGTTGGACAATTATTCCTGTTAGGAACAAGTTAGGGTTAGGGTTAGGGTTAGGGTTAGGGTTAGGGTTAGGGTTAGAGTTAGCGTTAGGGTTAGTGTTAGTGTTAGGGTTAGGGGCTTAGGGTTAGGGTTAGGTTTATATCACTTTACATTTTTGCTGTTATAATAATCGAACAGGCGACACGAATGTGCATTAGTTTACAAAGTTGTGCTTTGCATTTCTGTTATTTCGATGAATACTTGTTTCTTTGCCTTACATTTCGATATATATATATCACTTTTCAGATTTCTTGTATTCCTAATTGAGTGATCCACTCACATGTGATTTGGTTTACAAAGTAGTGCTTTGCGTTTCTGGTCTTTCGATGAAAACTTGTTTCTTTGCTGTACATTTCAATTTATCCCTTTTCAGTTTCCCTGCATTCCTAATTGAATGAGCAACACACAACTGTGATTTAGTTTACAATGTAGTGCTTTGCGTTTCTGTTCTTCTGTTGGAAACTTGTTTCTGTGCTGTACAGTGTGATATATCACTTTTCAGTTTTCCTGTATTCCTAATTGAGCGAGCAACACACATGTCATTCCGTTTAAAAGTAGTGCTTTGCTTTTCTGTTCTTTCATTCGAAACTTGTTCCTGTGCTGTACAGTGCGTTGTATCTCTTTTCAGTTTTCGTGTATTCCTAATTGAGTGAGTGGCACACATGTGATTTAGTTTACGAAGTAGTGCTTTGCGTTTATGTTCCTCCGGTGGAAACTTGTTCCTTTTAGGAACAAGTTAGGGTTAGGTTTAGGATTAGTGTTAGTGTTAGGGTTAGAGTTACGGGCTTAGGGTTAGGGTTAGGGTTAGGATTAGGGGCTTAGGGTCAAGGTTAGGGTTGTATCACTTTTCAGTTTTCCTGTTATAATAATTGAAAAGGCGACAAGTATGTGAATTAGCTTACAAAGTAGTGCTTTGCTCTTCTGTTCTTTTGTTGGAAACTTGATCCTGTGGTATACATTGCGTTATATCACTTTTCAGTTTTCCTGGTATAATAATTGAACAGGCGACACATATGTGACTTAATTTACAAAGTAGTGCTTTGTTCTTCTGTTCTTTCATTGGAAACTTGTTCCTGTGCTGTACAGTGCGTTATATCACTTTTCAGTTTTCCTGTTTTAATAATTGAACAGGAGAAACGTTTGTGAATTCGTTTACAAAGTTGTGCTTTGCTTTTCTGTTCGTTCGTTCGAAACTTGTCCCTGTGCTGTACAGTGCGACATATAACTTTTCAGTTTTCCTGTAGTCCTAATTGAACCAGTGACACACATGTGATACAGTTTACAATGTAGTTCTTTGCATTTATACTCTTTCTTTGGAAAATTGTTCCTATTAGGAACAAGTTAGGTTAGGTTAGGTTTAGGTTAGGTTAGGTTAAGCTGGGTTAAGCTAGGGTTAAGGTTAGGGTTAGGGTTAGGGTTAGGGTTAGGCGTTAGGGTTAGGGTTAAGGTTAGGGTTAGGTGTTAGGGTTAGGGTTAGGGTTAGCGGGTTAAGGTTAGGGTTAGGGTTTGGGTTAGGGTTAGGGTTAGGGTTATATCTCTTTTTAGTTTTCCTGTTATAATAATTGAACAGGCGACACCTATGTGAATTAGTTTACAATCTTGTGCTTTGCATTTCTGTTCTTTTGATGGAAACTTGTTTCTGTGCAGTACACTGTGAGATAACAATTTTCAGGTTTCCTGTATTTCTATTTGAGCAAATGGCACACATGTGATTTGGTTTACAAAATAGTGCTTTGTGTTTATGTTCTTTCGTTGGAAACTTGTTCCTCTTAGGAACAAATTAATTTAGGGTTAGGTTTCCCTTAGGGTTAGGGTTAGGGTTGGGTTAGGGGTTAGGGATAGGGTTAGGGTTAGGGTTAGGTTAGGGTTAGGGTTAGTGGCATAGGGTTAGGATTAGGGTTATATCACTTTTCAGTTTTCCTGTTATAATAATTGAACAGGCTACACGAATGTGAATTAGTTTACAAAGTTGTGCTTTGAATTTCTGTTCTTTCGTTTGAAAGTTGTTCCTGTGCTGTACAGTGCGTTATATCTCTTTTCCATTTTCCTGTATTCCTAATTGTGCGAGTGGCACACATGTAATTTAGTTTACAAAGTAGTGCTTTGCGTTTATGTTCTTTCGTTGGAAACTTGTTCCTTTTAGAAACAAGTTAAGGTTAAGGTTAGGGTTAGTGTTAGGGTTCGAGGCTTAGGGTTAGGGTTAGGGTTAGGGTTATATCACTTTTCAGTTTTCCTGTTATAATAATTGAACAGGCGACACGAATGTGAATTAGTTTACAAAGTTGTGCTTTGAATTTCTATTCTTTCGATGAAAACTTGTTTCTGTGCTGTACATTTTGACATATCGCTTTTCAGTTTTCTTGTATTCCTAATTGAACAGGTGACACGTATGTGAATTAGTTTACAAAGTTGTGCTTTGCTTTTCTGTTCTTTCGATGGAAACTTGTTCCTGTGCTGTACAGTTCAATATATCACTTTTCAGTTTTCCTGTTAAAATAATTGATGGGGCGACACGTATGTGAATTAGTTTACAAAGTTGTGCTTTGCTTTTCTCTTCTTTCGATGGAAACTTCTTTCTGTGCCATACAGTGCAAGATAACACTTTTCAGTTTTCCTGTATATCTAATTGAACAAGTGACACACATGTGATTCCATTAAAAATGTAGTTCTTTGCATTTCTGTTCTTTTGTTGGAAACTTGTTCCTGTGCTGTACAGTTAGGGTTATATCACTTTTCAGTTTTCCTGTATTCCTAATTGAGGGAGCGGGTTACATGTGACTTGGTTTTAGGCAGTAGTGCTTTGGGTTTCTGTTACTTCAGTTGGAAGGGTTGTTTCTTAGCTTAGGGTTAGGTGTGATATACAACTTTCTTTTAGGTTTCCTGTTATAATAATTGAACAGTGACCTACAATTAGTACAATTGAGTTTATTTCTGTTCTTTTGATGGAAACTTGTTTCTGTTAGTGAACAATTTTCAGAGATTTCTATTTGGTTAAATGGCTTAGGGTTAGTGATTTGGTTTAGGTGCTTTGGTTTAGGTTTTTCGTTAGGTTTTGGTCCTCTTAGGTTAAATTTTAGGGTTAGGGTTAGGGTTAGGGTTAGGGTTAGGGTTGGGGTTAGGGGTTAGGGATAGGGTTAGGGTTAGGGTTAGGGTTAGGGTTAGGATTAGGGTTAGGGTTACATTTAGGTTATATCACTTTTCAGTTTTCCAGTTATAATAATTCAACAGGAGACACATATGTGAATTAATTCACAAAGTTGTGCTTTGCATTTCTGTTCTTTCGGTGGAAAATTGTTTCTGTGCCATACAGTTCGATATATCACTTTTCAGTTATCCTGTATTCCTAATTGAGCAAGCGACACAAATGTGATTAAGGTTACAAAGTAGTGCTTTGCGTTTCTGTTTTCCTATTTGAAACTTGTTTCTGTGCTGTACAGTGTGATATATCACTTTTCAGTTTTCCTGTATTCCTAATTGAGCAAGTGACAAAAATGTAATTTAGTTTACAAAGTAGTGCTTTGCTTTTCTGTTCTTTTAGGGTTCCTGTGTGTACAGTGTGATATATCACTTTTCAGGTTTCCTGTTATAATATTTGTGCTAGTGACACATATGTGATTTAGTTTACAAAATTGTGCTTTGAATTTATGTTCTTTTATTGGAAACTTGTTTCTGTTAGGTACATTTTGACATATAGGCTTTTCAGGTTTCTTGGTTATAATTGGACAGGTTTAGGTTTATGTTAGGGTTAGTGTTAGGGTTGTGTTAGGAGGGTTCTTTTCGTTAGGAAACTTGTTCCTGTTCTGTTACAGTTCAATATATCACTTTTCATTTTCCTGTTATAATAATTGATGTGTTGACACGTATGTGAATTAGTTTACAAAGTTGTGCTCTGCTTTTCTGTTCTTCTGTTGGAAACTTGTCCCTGTGCTGTACAGTGTGATATATCACTTTTCAGTTTTCCTGTATTCCTAATTGAGCAAGTGACACACATGTGATTTACTTTAAAAAGTAGTGGTTTGCTTTTCTGTTTTATTATTAGAAACTTGTTTCTGTGCTGTACAGTGCAAGATAACACTTTTCAGTTTTCCTGTATTCCTAATTGAGCAAGCGACACACATGTGATTTGGTTTAAAAGTACTGCTTTGCATCTGTTCTTTCGATTGGAAACTTGTTTCTGTTAGGAACAAGTGTGATTTACAACTTAGGTTAGGTTTCCTGGATTAGGTTTGGGGTTAGTGACAATTAGACTTTGAGTTTATGTTCTTTTAGGGTTTAGGGTTTATGGTTAGGGTTAGTGTTAGGGGTTAGGGTTAGGTTATATCACTTTTTCAGTTTTCCTGTTATAATAATTGAACAGGCGAAAACGTATGTTTAGTTTTAAAGTTGTGTTAGGGTTAGGGTTAGGGTTAAACTTGTTTCTTTGCCATACAGTTAGGTTATCATTTTCCGCTTTCCTGTGTTCCTAATTGAGTTAGGGTTAGGGTTATGATTTAGTTAACAAAGTAGTGTTTTGCGTTTTTTTTTTTCCTATTGGAAATTTGTTTCTGTGTTTACAGTGTGATATATCACTTTTCAGTTTTCTTGTTATAATAATTGAACAGGAGACACATATGTGAATTAATTTACAAAGTTGTGCTTTGCATTTCTGTTCTTTCGATGGAAAATTGTTTCTGTGCCATACAGTTCGATATATCACTTTTCAGTTATCCTGTATTCCTAATTGAGCAAGCGACACAAATGTGATTAAGGTTACAAAGTAGTGCTTTGCGTTTCTGTTTTCCTATTCGAAACTTGTTTCTGTGCTGTACAGTGTGATATATCACTTTTCAGTTTTCCTGTATTCCTAATTGAGCAAGTGACAAAAATGTGATTTAGTTTACAAAGTAGTGCTTTGCTTTTCTGTTCTTTCGTTCGAAACTTGTTCCTGTGCTGTACAGTGTGATATATCACTTTTCAGGTTTCCTGTATTCCTATTTGAGCGAGTGACACATATGTGATTTAGTTTACAAAGTAGTGCTTTGAGTTTATGTTCTTTTATTGGAAACTTGTTCCTGTTAGGAACAAGTTAGGTTTAGGGTTAGGGTTGTGTTTAGCGTTAGGGTTAGGATAGGTTTAGGTTTAGTGTTAGGGTTAGTGTTAGGGTTAGGGTTAGGGGATAGGGTTAGGGTTAGGGTTATTGTTAGGTTTAGGGTTAGGGTTATATCACTTTTCATTTTTCCTGTTATAATAATTGAAGTGTTGACACGTATGTGAATTAGTTTACAAAGTTGTGCTCTGCGTTTCTGTTCTTCTGTTGGAAACTTGTCCCTGTGCTGTACAGTGTGATATATCACTTTTCAGTTTTCCTGTATTCCTAATTGAGCGAGTGACACACATGTGATTTAGTTTACAAAGTAGTGGTTTGCGTTTCTGTTTTATTATTAGAAACTTGTTTCTGTGCTGTACAGTGCAAGATAACACTTTTCGGTTTTCCTGTATTCCTAATTGAGCAAGCGTCACACATGTGATTCCGTTTAAAAGTACTGCTTTGCATCTGTTCTTTCGATGGAAACTTGTTTCTGTTAGGAACAAGTTAGCGTTAGATTTAAGGTTAGGGTTAGGGTTAGGGTAGGATTAGGTTTGGGGTTAGGGTTAGGGTTAGAGTTAGGGTTACGGTTAGGGTTAGGGTTTAGGGTTATGGTTAGGGTTAGTGTTAGGGGGTTAGGGTTAGGGTTATATCACTTTTCAGTTTTCCTGTTATAATAATTGAACAGGCGAAACGTATGTGAATTAGTTTACAAAGTTGTGCTTTGCGTTTCTGTTCTTTCGATGAAAACTTGTTTCTTTGCCATACAGTTCGATCTATCATTTTTCCGTTTTCCTGTGTTCCTAATTGAGCAAGCGACACAAATATGATTTAGTTAACAAAGTAGTGCTTTGCGTTTTTGTTTTCCTATTGGAAATTTGTTTCTGTGCTTTACAGTGTGATATATCACTTTTCACTCTTCCTGTTATAATAATTGAACGGCTGACATATATGTGAATTAGTTTACAAAGTTGTGTTTGCGTTTCTGTTCTTTCAATGGAAACTTGTTTCTGTGCAGTACAGTGCAAGATAACACTTTTCAGTTTTCCTATATTTCTAATGGAGCAAGCAACACACATGTGATTCCATTTAAAAGTAGTGCTTTGCTTTTCTGTTCTTCTGTTGGAAACTTCTTCCTGTGCTGTACAGTGCGATATATCACTTTTCAGGTTTCCTGTATTCCTAAATGAGCGAGTGACACACATGTGATTTAGTTTACAAAGTAGTGCTTTGCGTATAAATTCTTTTGTTGGAAATTTGTTCCTGTTCAGAACAAGTTAGGTTTAGGATTAGGGGTCAGTTTAGGGTTAGGGTTAGGATAGGGTTAGGGTTAGTGTTAGGGTTAAGGGTTAGGGTTTGGGTTAGGGTTAGCATTAAGGTTAGGATTACAGGGTTAGGGTTAGTGTTAGGGTTATATCACTTTTCAGTTTTCCTGTTATAATAATTGAACAGACAACACGTATGTGAATTAGTTTACAATGTTGTGCCATGCGCTTCTGTTCTTACAATGGAAACTTGTTCCTGTGCCGTACAGTGCGAAATAACACTTTGCAGTTTTCCTGTATTCCTAATTGAGCAAGCCACACACATGTGATTCCGTTTAAAATAGTGCTCTGGTTTTCTGTTTTTTCGTTGGAAACTTGTTTCTGTGCCGTACTGTGCGAGATAACACTTTTCAGTTTTCCTGTATTCCTAATTGAGCGATCGACACACATGTGATTCCATTTAAAAGTAGTGCTTTGCTTTTGTGTTCTTTTGTTCAAAACTTTTTCCTGTGCTGTACATTGCGTAATATAACTTGTCAGTTTTCCTCTATTCCTAAATTAGGGAGTGGCACACATGTGATTTAGTTTACACAGTAGTGCTTTGCGTTTATGTTCTTTCATTGGAAACTTGTTCCTGTTAGGTACAAGTTAGCGTTAGCGTTAGGGTTAGGTTAGGTTTAGGGTTAGGGTTATATCACTTTTCAGTTTTCTTGTTATAATAATTGAATGGGCAACATGTATGTGAATTAGTTTACGAAGTTGTGCTTTGAGTTTCTGTTCTTTCGATGGAAACTTGTTTCTGTGCAGTAAAGTGCAAGATAACACTTTTCAGTTTTCCTGTATTCCTAATTGAGCAAGGGGCACACATGTGAATTAGTTTACAAAGTAGTGCTTTGCGTTTATGTTTTTTTGTTGGAAACTTGTTCCTTTTAGGAGCAAGTTAGGGTTAGGAGTTAGGGTTATGGTTAGGGTTAGGGTTAGGGTTAGTGTTAGGGTTATGTTTAGGGTAAGGGTTAGTGGTTAGGGTTAGTGTTAGGGTTAGGGTTAGGGTTTTAGGGTTAGGGTTATGGTTAGGGTTAGGGTTAGGGTTATATTTCTTTTCAGTTTTCCTGTTATAATAATTGAACAGGCGACACGTATGTGAATTAGTTTATAAAGTTGTGCTTTGCATTTTTGTTCTTCTGTTGGAAACTTCTTCATGTGCTGTACAGTGTGATATATCACTTTTCAGGTTTCCTGTATTCCTAATTGAGCAAGTAACACAAATGTGATTTAGTTTACAAATTAGTGCTTTTCGTTTATAATCTTTTGTTGGAAACTTTTTCCTGTTCGGAACAAGTTAGGTTTAGGGTTAGGGTTCGGTTTAGGGTTAGGGTTAGTGTTTGGGTTACAGGTTAGGGTTAGGGTTAGAGTTAAGGTTAGGGTTACGGGGTAGGGTTAAGGTTAGGTTTATATCACTTTTCAGTTTTCCTGTTATAATAATTGAACAGGCGACACGTATGTGAATTAGTTTACAATGTTGTGCTTTGCGCTTCTGTTCTTACGATGGAAACTTGTTCCTGTGCTGTACAGTGCAAAATAACACTTTTCAGTTTTCCTGTATTCTAAATAGAGCAAGCCACACACATGTGATTCCGTTTAAAAGTAGTGCTTTGCTTTTCTGTTTTTTCGTTGGAAACTTCTTCCTGTACTGTACAGTGCGACATATCACTTTTCAGTTTTTCTGTATTCCTAATTGAGCGAGCGACACACATGTGATTTAGTTTACTAAGTAGTGCTTTGCTTTTCCGTTCTTTCCTTTGAAACTTGTTCCTTTGCTGTACAGTGCGATATATCACTTTTCAGTTTTCCTGTATTCCTAATTGAGTGAGCGACACACATGTGATTTATTTTACAAAGTAGTGCTTTTCGTTCATGTTCTTTCATTGGAAACTTGTTCCTGTTAGGTACAAGTTAGCGTTAGCGTTAGGGTTAGGTTAGGGTTAGGGTTAGGGTTATATCACTTTTCAGTTTTCTTGTTATAATAATTGAATGGGCAACACGTATGTGAATTAGTTTACAAAGTTGTGCTTTCAGTTTATGTTCTTTCGATGGAAACTTGTTTCTTTGCCCTACAGTGCGAGATAACACTTTTCAGTTTTCCTGTATTCCTAATTGAGCGAGTGGCACTCATGTGATTTAGTTTACAAAGTAGTGCTTTGCGTTTATGTTTTTTCATTGGAAACTTATTCCTGTTAGGAGCAAGTTAGGGTTAGGGTTAGGGTTAGGGTTAGGTTTAGGGTTAGGGTTAGGGTTAGGGTTAGGTTTATATTTAGGGGAAGGGTTAGGGGTTAGGATTAGTGGTAGGGTTAGGTTAGGGTTTTCTGGTTAGGGTTAGGGTTAGGGTTATATTACTTTTCAGTTCTCTTGTTATAATAATTGAACGGGCAACACGTATGTGAATTAGTTTACAAAGTTGTGCTTTCCGTTTCTGTTCTTTCGATGGAAACTAGTTTCTGTGCCATACAGCGCGAGATAACACTTTTCAGTTTTCCTGTATTCCTAATTGATCGAGCGACACACATGTGATTCTGTTTAAATGTAGTGCTTTCCTTTTCTTTTCTTTCATTTGAAAATCGTTCCTGTGCTGTACAGTTCGATATATCACTTTTCAGATTTCCTGTATTCTTAATTGAGCGAGCGACACACAAGTGATTCCATTTAAAATAGTGTTTTGATCTTCTTTTTTTTTTTTATTGGAAACTTGTTCCTGTGCTGTACAGTGTGATACATCACTTTTCAGTTTTCCTATATTCCTAATTGAGAGAGCGACACACATGTGATTTAGTTTACAAAGTAGTGCTTTGCGTTTCTGTTCTTCTGTTGGAAACTTGTTCCTGTGCTGTACAGTGTGATATATCACTTTTCAGTTTTCCTGTTATAATAATTGAATGGGCGTCACGTATGTGAATAAATTTACAAAGTTGTATTTTGCGTTTCTTTTTTTTTCGATGGAAACTTGTTCCTGTGCTGTAGAGTTCGATATGTCACTTTTCAGTTTTCCTGTTATAATAATTGAACGGGCGACACATATGTGAATTAGTTTACAAAGTTTTGCTATATGTTTCTGTTCTTTCGATGGAAACTTGTTTCTGTGCAGTACAGTGCGAGATAACACTTTTCAGTTTTCCTGTATTCCTAATTGTGCGAGCGACACACATGTGATTCCCTTTAAAACTAGTGCTTTCCTTTTCTGTTCTTTTGTTCGAAACTTGTTCCTGTGCTGTACAGTGTGTTATATCACTGTTAAGTTTTCCTGTACTCCTAATTGAGAACGTGGCACACATGTGATTTAGTTTACAAAGTAGTTCTTTGCGTTTATGTTCTTTCGTTGGAAACTTGTTCCTGTTAGGAACAAGTTAGGGTTAGGGTTAGGGTAGGGTTAGGGTTAGGGTTAGGCTTAGGGTTAGGGGCTTAGGGTTAGGGTTAGGGTTATATCAATTTTCAGTTTTCCTCTTATAATAATTGAACAGGTGACATGAATGTGATTTAGTTTACAAAGTTGTGTTTTGTGTTTCTGTTCTTTTGATGAATACTTGTTTCTTTGCCGTACATTTCGATTTATCTCTTTTCATTTTCCCTGTATTCCTAATTGAGTGAGGGACACACATGTGATTTAGATTACAATGTAGTGCTTTGTGTTTCTGTTCTTCTGTTGGAAACTTGTTCTTGTGCTGTACAGGTTGAAATATCACTTTTCAGTTTTCCTGTTATAATAATTGATCAGGCGACACGTATGTGAATTAGTTTACAAAGTCGTGCTTTGCGTTTCTGTTCTTTCGATGGAAACTTGTTCCTGTGCTGTACAGTTCGAGATAAAACTTTTCAGTTTTCCTTTTTTCCTAATTGAGCAAGCGACACACATGTGATTCCGTTTAAATGTAGTGCTTTGCTTTTCAGTTCTTTTGTTCTAAACTTGTTCCTGTGCTGTACAGTGCATTATATCACTTTTAAGTTTTCCTATATTCCTAATTGAGCTAGTGGCACACATGTTATTTAGTTTACAAAGTAGTGCTTTTATTTTATGTTTTTTCGTTGGAAACTTGTTCCTGTTAGGAACAAGTTAGGGTTATGATTAGGGTTAGGGTTAGTGTACGGTTAGATTTAGGGTTAGGGTTACGGTTAGGGGATAGGGTTAGGGTTAGGCTTAGGCTTAGGATTAGGGGCTTAGGGTTAGGGTTAGGGTTATATCACTTTTCAGTTTTCCTGTTATAATAATTGAACGGGTGACACGTATGTGAATTTGTTTTCAAAGTTTTGATTTTCATTTCTGTTCTTTCGATGGAAACTTGTTTCTGTGCCTTACAGTGCGATATAACACTTTTTAGTTTTCCTGTATTCCTAATGGAGCAAGCGACACACATGTGATTCCGTTTAAAAGTAGTGCTTTGCTTTTCTGTTCTTTCGTTCGAAACTTTTTCCTGTGCTGTACCGTGCGTTATATCACTTTTCAGTTTTCCTGTATTCCTAATAGTGTGAGTGGCACACATGTGATTTAGTTTACAAAGTAGTGTTTGTGTTTATGTTCTTTCATTGGAAACTTCTTCCTGTTAGGAACAAGTTAGGTTTATGATTAGGGTTAGGGTTAGGGTCAGGGTTAGGGTTAGGGTAGGGTTAGAGTTAGGGTTAGGGTTACGGTTAGGGGTTAGGGTTAGGATTATGGTTAGGTTCAGGGTTAGGCTTAGGGTTAGGGGCTTAGGGTTAGGGTTAGGGTTATATCACTTTTCAGTTTTCCTTTCATAATAATTGAACTGGCGACACGAATGTGAATTAGTTTAGAAAGTTGTGCTTTGCGTTTCTGTTCTTTCGATGTAAAATTGTTTCTGTGCCATAAAGTGCGAGATAACAATTTTCAGTTTTCCTGTATTCCTAATTGAGCGTGCGACACACATGAAATTCCGTTTAAAAGTATTGCTTTGCTTTTCTGTTCTTTCGTTCGAAACTTGTTCCTGTGCTGTACAGTGCCTTATATCACTTTTCAGTATTCCTTTATTCCTAATTGAGCGAGTGGCACACATGTGATTTAGTTTACAAAGTAGTGCTTTGCGTTTATTTTCTTTTGTTGGAAACTTGTTCCTGTTAGGAACAAGTAAGGTTAAGGTTAGGGTTAGGGTTATGGTAGGGTTAGGTTTAGGGTTAGGGCTGATGTTAGGGTAGGGTTAGGGTTAGGGTTAGGGTTAGGGGTAAGGGTTAGTGTTAGGCTTAGGGTTAGGGGCTTAGGGTTAGGGTTAGGGTAATATTACTTTTCAGTTTTCCCGTTATAATAATTGAACAGGCAACACGAATGTGAATTAGTTTACAAAGTTGTGCTTTGAGTTTCTGTTCTTTCGATGAAAACTTGTTTCTTTGCTGTACATTTCGATATATCGCTTTTCAGTTTTCCTGTATTCCTAATTGAGGGAGTGGCACACATGTGATTTTGTTTACAAAGTAGTGCTTTGCATTTATCTTCTTTCGTTGGAAACTTGTTCCTGTTAGGAACAACTAGGGGTAGGGGTAGGGTTAGGGATAGGGTAGGGTTAGAGTTAGGGTTAGGGTTAGGGTTAGGGTAGTGTTAGGGTTAGGGTGAAAGACCCTCGTTGGGTGTCTTCCGTCAGGGAGTCCCGCTCCCAATGATCAATGAGACCAGATGTTTTGCTGCAAACAGCCAGAGGCTTTATTCTTTACACAGGTACCTGTGGCGACAAAGTCTCTCGGAGGACTTGCGTGCCCCCTGAGGTGAAAGCTGGGCTTTTTACATGGTCTCAGAGCAAAAGCGAGGTTACAGAAGCGAGGAGCATGGTTACAGGGAGCTGATTGGTACATTTACATGAAACTACAATTTGAGTTAGAGTTTGGCAGGGACACCATAATATCAGGAACTGGGTTGTCGGAACGGTCATGATGACTTTTAATCTTGGGACTGCCACCTGTTGTTTGTCTTAGGGCTCCTATCTTAGCTGGAACAGTCTCAACATTTGTCTTAGGGCCCCTATATCAGCTGGAACAGTCTCACAAACTTATCACATGGGTGGTCAGCACAAATTGATTTTTGGCTCAACTGGGGAAGCCTGACTGCAGACATCCCCAGCAGCTGGGTCTCTTCAGCAAGTTTCTAGTTCCCTCCCTAGCCCACAGAGTTCCTCAAAACAGTGCTGTACAAAATGACATTAGCTGCTTCTAACTTGGGGTGAGGCGGGGGTCTTTCATTCCCCCTTTTTTTTTCTAACTTAGAATGGAATCTTTCATTCTAGGGCCTAGGGAGATTTAATTTCTGTCTCCTGCTGTTTGAGGTGATGATACTGCTGGGTTAATACCAATGCTTGTATGACAGAAAGCATGTCTTACATGAACTGGATCAGCTGGTTCAGGATACAAGGCCCAAATAACAGAATCAGGAGGATTATGATTAAGGGGCCCATGAGGGAGGAGAGGAGGGTGGTGAACCAGGGGGCTTTATTGAACCAACTCTCGTACCAGCTCTGTCCTGACTGAAAAGAACTGCTGTCTCTGTCTGAGTCTTTTTATAAGCCAAAGAGAACTATTACAGGATCTCTCTAGGCTTTTAGCCCAGTTGCTGCAATATTAGTGTGCATTTCAGCTAAGCAGATGCCCAAGATAATAGCTAATGCCAGGGAGCCCCTTTTGACTTAGCATTTCAGCTTGCTAGGGGATTTGGGCGTAGATCTGTCTTCTGGAGCTTCTTCGAGCTGACCGTTGGACCGTAGGCATCAGGGGCTAGGAAGGCTGAAATACTAGTCAAAGGTTGGGCAATGGGGAAGTCCCAAGCATCTGGTTAGTTGATCCACCCGAAGAGGCAGGGAGCAATCATGTCAGTTTCCAGGAAGTCCAGATTTCAGTTTGCAGCCCAGAGTCAACCAGGTGAAAATCTGCTGAGCGAAATTTAGACTAGAGACAGAAGTTAAGATTTGTCTGTTAAATGGAAAAAGTGAGGAATCCCAACACCAGGGAAAAACTCTTCTGGGATCCATTTGAGCTATGCCAGATCTAGGTCTTATGACCTTTTGATTTTTATAAACTCATATAAATTTTTGGTACACAAAAGGAAACTCAGAAAAGTAACATATCAGCAAATCTAATACAGCAACATTTTGAGAGTAACAGATGTGGCAGCCTTTATGGAGTTAACGGCATCTGAGCAGCAGAACTCAGCTTCTTGGCTATTTTTCCAAGTCCAGTCTCTCACAGACTGACCTTGGTGGTCTTACAGTGGACTGCTCTGACCCTGAGAAACTCCGTGCAACCATAGTAACCAGACAGCAGGCTCTGTGCAACCTTGAGTAAACCCTCCTATATTTTGGCTAAGTAAAATTGCCTGCGTTAGAAACTGCTTGTACTTTTTTTTACTTAAGTGTTAACCTGATGTCCATTAAATTGATACTTTGATCAGTATGTAGACCAACAATTTTAGATTTTTATAACCTGAACTCCTATATCCTCAGACCCTATATAAACCTTATGTTTTTTATTTAACTATTAATATAAGACATTGGCAACTGATGTAAAGCCTGTGAGCAGGGCAAACCTGTCTTTCTTCTAAATAAGGGATCTAGTACTCTGTGGTTCTAGCTAATGAACTGATCAATGAGCTAACAGTCGATCTAATTGTCTTTTTTTTTTTCTAGCTGTAAAGCTACTGTAAGCTTAGCATAGCCGTCAAGGTGTTCAGAGACCTGAGAAGGATAAATTATAAGCTAAATATACCAATCCATGTGCCAATCAAAATGACAGGGATGACTAGTTAGTCCATTACCTAGGCAGTGTCCCTGGCTCCTTTGTCTCACGGCATCCTGAACAGAGGCAGTTCTGCCAGGCACATAAGATGAGAGAGTGTTTCTGTGGAGAAAGAAACGAGAGAATGGCCTCACCTCGCCCTTAGCAACGTGAAACATTGACTCCAGGTATCCACAGTTTTGGCTGGGCCCTAACAGTGGGCCAGTTGGGGCAGTATTGCCCAGTGGTTAGCATACCACAATCCAGAGTTGCAGTCATCTGTCGTTGTCCAAATCTTCTTGGAGACCTTGGGGAGCTACTGCCAGGATTTTGGGACTTTCTGCCACAATAAACTTACATATGTTAAAATGCCATATTCATCAGATCTCTGATAAGCTTGAGAGCCAGCATATCTGAGTTACTCTTTGTTTTTATCATCTGTTTTAAACTGTGTCCTATAAAACAGAATGCTATTTCTCTTTCTGAACTAAAATTAAAGCAAACATTTTAATCAGATACAGTTCATAGAGGGCTAGCAAATCTTGCTGATCCTACCACTTTGTATTAAAATTGAACAGTAAAAAAAGCTTTGCACTTAACACTAATCAGAGGACTGAACATAACTGAGAGACCTAAACAAAATGGTGGTAAACTAATGTCTCCACCCTCTTTATCTCTGAACGAGCATGGCGGCTGGCCACGTGTAACTGAACTCAGCTGGAAGTCCTAAACAAATATGGCAGCAAAACTACAGCTTTATGTACTCTCTATCCCTGAACCATCATGGCAGCTAGCCATGTGTTAGCACAGGCTGTGACTGACAATACCAAACATAGCCATTAGGTGCTGTTGATGACACAGCAAACACTATGGAGCATCCATAATCCCCCATAACCAAAAGTTCCCAGTGATCAAACAAGCTTTAGAAACAACTGCATAACAGAATAATTTTAAACTATAAGAATTACTTTATCCATACCATACCTATCAGCTAGAATTTTTTTCTTTTTTTAAAAGAGCATTAAAAATTTTTTTGGAATGAGGAATCACCAGCCTTTTTAAATGAAGTACAACATATATTAAACTACAGTTCTTTTTTAAATCATATTAACTCTCTGGCTTTTTATAACACATCCACTAACCTTCTGCAACATTCCATACCTTTAGGTTTCTAGCTTTCTTTTTCTGGCTTAACCAGACATGCTTACTTTCTTTCTTTCTTTTTTGCTTTTGAGACAACATAAAAACTCTCACTAAAATCCTTTCCATTCTGACATGATCCTGCTGAAACCCAAGAGTTATTGCTTAAAAATTCTGATAAATTGTAAATGTTTTATGCTCTTAAACATCTAAACAATTTTTAAAACTCGTCCCTGCAATATCAAAGCAAAGTATCTTTTTTAGGAGTGAATTTACAAAGCATAACCATAATTTTAAAAGTCGAAACTAGATTTTAAGACCAAAATTTATCAGTGAAAACAACCTAATCTTCAGAACCAATATCAACTTAGAATAAGACTTTCTTCTTATCCTAAAAGGAAATAAAATCATTTTGACTCAGAGATTTTGCAACCTTTGTTTTTTCCTGAGCCACACCATGTGGCAATTTACATTGTTGTTATTTAAACATATGCATTTATAGACCCTACAAACACATAGACACATATACGTGTTTAAAACAAGAATTTGAATTTAACCTTAAACATACCCAATTATTTTTTATCATATCAACCATTTAAGACCAGTTGAAAACAATTGTATATTGGCCATATATTTAAACAGACAGACTCAGCTGCAATTCTAAACATTACAGTAAGTACAGTTTATTTTTCTAAATTACTGTTTGATCTGTAAGTTGCAAGCCCCCTAGGTGGGAGGAGGGAAGAGAGGAGCAAGAGGGCGTGGTGAGCTCTTGCTGCTTACTTCCCTGCTAAGCTGGCATGAAGGCAAGGGGGAGGAGTTTTTCCTCACTCTCAGCAGCCAGAGCAGCTCCTATCATGGAGCAGCTACGGTGCCAATCCCCACCTAGCCATGTCTAAGGACTTCCACCCAGCAAGCCCATGAGCCTTGCCTGCTGCCTTGGCTCCCTTGTGAGGGCTACTGTAGCTTACCTCCTCCACAGGTCCTGAACCTGATTCCTGGCTGGGCCTCTCCCCTCACCCGTGCTCTTTTGCTGTAAAGTTAAACTTTTGGGAGTAGTGACAGTTTGTCCCATTTTTTCAGATAGATAGAAAACACTTATTACACTTACTACAAAAATCAGACAGACAGAACACAACACAAGCTGCACGGCACAAAATAAGACACAAAACTGAAAGCAAAAATTCAGATGGAGACTGTGTCGGAGGTCCGGTTCCTCCGTCTCCCAGATGAAGCACTTAGCCTTCAGACAGGAGCGAGGCCCCGAGAAGTCCGAGTCGGCTAGTGCTTCCAAACAGACGAGAGCCGAAAAATCGGCTCTCTCCCCACTCAGATGGGAACCGAGAAAACGGCTCCCTACAGAACACTCCTGAGACGTCTCCCAGGAGCTGCAGAAAGAAAGTCCGAGTTCGTCAACTCCTTTTGATTTCCGCAATACAGGTGACTTGGGCCAAGCCTCAGATTCAGATGCAAACACTCAAGACAGAAACGAAACCAATTGACACGCACAGACAAACAAGTTTTGCCGGCAATCTTACGTCCCGAATTGGGGTCAGTGGTCTCTGGGTAGGGGTCTCGATCTCGCTGGGGCCTCCAAATGAAAGACTCCCGTTGGGTGTCTTCTGTCAGGGAGACCCCCCTCCCAAGGATCAACGAGACCAGATGTTCGGCTGCAAACAGCCAGAGGCTTTATTCTTTACACAGGTACATGGGGCGACAAATTCTCTCGGAGGACTTGCGCGCCCCCTGAGGGGAAAGCTGGGCTTTTTATAGGGTCTCAGAGCAAAAGCGCGGTAACAGAAGCGAGGAGCATGGTTACAGGGAGCTGATTGGTACATTTACATGAAACTACAATTTGAGTCAGAGTTTGGCAGGGACACCATGATATCAGGAACTGGGTGGTCGGAAAGGTCATGATGACTTTTAATCTTGGGACCGCCACCTGTTGTTTGTCTTAGGGCTCCTATCTTAGCTGGAACAGTCTCAATATTTGTCTTAGGGCCCCTATATCAGCTGGAACAGTCTCACAAACTTCTCACATGGGTGGTCAGCACAAATTGATTTTTGGCTCAACTGGGGCAGCCTGACCACAGATATCCCCAGGAGCTGGGTCTCTTCAGCAAGTTTCTAGTTCCCTCCCTAGCCCACAGAGTTCCTCAAAACAGTGCTGTACAAAATGACATTAGCTGCTTCTAACTTGGGGTGAGGCGGGGGTCTTTAAAGGGTTAGGGTTAGGGGTTACGGGTTAGGATTAGGGTTAGGGTTAGGGGTTAAGGTTAGGGTTAGCGTTAGGGTTAGGGCCTCAGGGTTAGGGTTAGGGTTATAGCACTTTTCAGTTTTCCTGTTATAATAATTGAACAGGCGACACGAATGTGAATTAGTTTAAAAGTTGTGCTTTGTGTTTCTGTTCTTTTGATGAAAACTTGTTTCTTTGGCATACATTTCGATATATCGCTTTTCATTTTTCCTGTATTCCCAACTGAGAGAGCAACACACATGTGATTTAGTTTACAAAGTAGTGCTTTGTGTTTCTGTTCTTTTGATGAAAACTTGTTCCTGTGCTGTACAGTTCGTTATATCACATTTTGGTTTTCCTGTATTCCTAATTGAGCGAGCGACACACATGTCATTTAGTTTACAAAGTAGTGCTTTGCGTTTCTGTTCTTCTGTTAGAAACTTGTTTCTGTGCTGTACAGTGTGATATATCACTTTTCAGTTTTCCTGTTATAATAATTGAACTGGCAACACGAATGTGAATTAGTTTACAAAGTTGTGCTTTGCGTTTCTATTCTTTCGATGGAAACTTGTTTCTGTGCCATACACTGTGAGATAACACTTTTCAGTTTTCCTGTATTCCTAATTGAGCAAGTGACACACATGTGATTCTGTTTAAAAATAGTGCTTTGTGTTTCTGTTCTTCTGTTGGAAACTTGTTTCTGTGCTGACCAGTGTGATATATCACTTTTCAGTTTTCCTGTTATAATAATTGAACAGGCGACACGAATGTGAATTAGTTTACAAAATTGTGCTTTGCGTTTCTGTTCTTTCGATGAAAACTTGTTCCTGTTAGAAACAAGTTAGGGTTAGGGTTAGGGTTAGTTTTAGGGTTAGGGTTAGGGATAGGGTAGGGTTAGGGTTAGGGTTAGGGTTAGGGTTAGGTTTAAGGTAGGGTTAGGGTTAGGGTTAGGGGTTGGGGTTAGGGGTAGGGATAGGGTTAGGGTTAGGGTTAGGGGCTTAGGGTTAGGGTTAGGGTTAGGGTTAGGGTTAGGGTTAGGGTTAGGGTTAGGGTTAGGTTTAGGTTAGGTTTAGGGTTAGGGTTAGGGTTAGGGTTAGGGTTAGGGTATAGGTTTAGGGATAGGGTTAGGGTTAGGATTATGGTTTTGTTTAGGGGCTTAGGAGTAGGGTTAGGGTTGTATCACTTTTCAGTTTTCCTGTTATAATAATTGAACAGGCGACGTGAATGTGAATTAGTTTACAAAGTTGTGCTTTGCGTTTCTGTTCTTTCGATGGAAGCAGGTTCCTGTGCTGTAAAGTTCGATATATCACTTTTCAGTTTTCCTGTTATAATAATTGAACGGGCGACAAGTATGTGAATTAGTTTACAAAGTTGTGCTTTGCGTTTCTGTTCTTTCGTTGGAAACTTGTTACTGTTAGGAACAAGTTAGGTAAGGGTAGGGTTAGGGGGTAGAGTTAGGGTTAGGCTTACGGTTAGGGTAGGGTTAGGTTAGGGTTAGGGTTAGGCAGGTTTAGGGTTAGGGTTAGGGGTTAGGGTTAGGGTTAGGGTTAGGTTTAGGATTAGGGTTAGGCGCTTAAGGTTAGGGTTAGGGTTAGGTTTAGGGTTACGTTTAGGGTAGGGTTAGGGTTAGGTTTAGGGGCTTAGTGATAGGGTTAAGTTTATATCACTTTTCAGTTTTCCTGTTATAATAATTGAACAGGCGACAAGAATGTGAATTAGTTTACAAAGTTGTGCTTTGCATTTCTGTTCTTTCAATGGAAGCAGGTTCCTGTGCTGTACAGTTCGATAAATCACTTTTCAGTTTTCCTTTTATAATAATTAAACGGGCAACATGTATGTGAATTGGTTTACAACATTGTGCTTTGCATTTCTGTTCTTACGATGGAAACTTTTTTCTGTGCCTTACAGTGCAAGATAACACTTTTTAGTTTTCCTGTATTCCTAATTGAGCGAGCGACACACATGTGATTCCGTTTAAAACTAGTGCTTTGCTTTTCTGTTCTTTTGTTCAAAACTTGTTCCTGTGCTGTACAGTGCGTTCTATCACTTTTCAGTTTTCCTGTATTCCTAATTGAGCGTGTTGCACACATGTGATTTAGTTTACAAAGTAGTGCTTTGCGTTTATGTTCTTTCGTTGGAAACTTGTTCCTGTTCGGAACAAATTAGGGTTAGGTTTAGGGGTAGGGTTACGTTTAGGTTTAGGGTTAGGGTTAGGGTTAGGGTTAGGGTAGGGTTAGGGTTAGGGTCGGGTTAGGGTTAGGGTTAGGGGTAGGGTTAGGGTTAGGTTTAGGGTAGAGTTAGGGTTAGGGCTAAGGTTAGGGTTAGGGTTATGGTTAGGTTTAAGGTTAGGGTTAGGGTTAGGGTTAGGGTTGGGGTTAGGGTTAGGGTTAACTTTAGGGCTTAGGTTTAGGGTTAGTGTTAGGGTTAGGGGCTTAGGGTTAGGGTTAGGGTTAGGGTTAGGGTAGGTTTAGGGATAGGGTTAGGGTAGGTTTAGGGTTAGGGTTAGGATTATGGTTTCAGTTAGGGGCTTAGGAGTAGGGTTAGGGTTGTATCACTTTTCTGTTTTCCTGTTATAATAATTAAACAGGCAACGTGAATTGAATTAGTTTACAAAGTTCTGCTTTGCGTTTCTGTTCTTTCTCTTTGAAGAAGCAGGTTCCTGTGCTGTAAAGTTCGATATATCACTTTTCAGTTTTCCTGTTATAATAATTGAACGGGCGACACACATGTGAATTAGTTTTCAAAGTTGTGCTTTGCTTTTCTGTTCTTTTGTTGGAAACTTGTTACTGTAAGGGTAGGGTTAGGGTAGAGTTAAAGTTTTCCTTAGGGTTAGGGTGGGGTTAGGGTTAGGGTTAGGTTTAGGTAGGGTTAGGGTTAGGGTTAGGGTTAGGGTTAGGTTTAGGGGTTAGGGTTAGGTTTAGGTTTAGGTTTAGGTAGGGTTAGGGTTAGGGTTAGGGGCTTAGTGTTAGGGTTAAGTTTATATCACTTTTTACTTTTCCTGTTATAATAATTGAACAGGCGACATGAATGTGAATTAGTTTACAAAGTTGTGCTTTACATTTCTGTTCTTTCGATGGAAGCAGGTTCCTGTGCTGTACAGTTCGATATATCACTTTTCAGTTTTGCTGTTATAGTAATTAAACGGTCAACATGTATGTGAATTGGTTTACAACGTTGTGCTTTGCGTTTCTGTTCTTACGATGGAAACTTTTTTCTTTGCCTTACAGTGCGAGATAACACTTTTCAGTTTTCCTGTATTCCTAATTGAGCGAGTGACACACATGTGATTCCGTTTAAAAGTAGTGCTTTGCTTTTCTGTTCTTTTTGTTCAAAATTTTTTCCTGTGCTGTACAGTCGTTCTATCACTTTTCAGTTTTCCTGTATTCCTAATTGAGCGTGTGGCACACATGTGATTTAGTTTAAAAGTAGTGCTTTGCGTTTATGTTCTTTTGTTGGAAACTTATTCCTGTTAGGAACAAGTTAGGGTTAGGTTTAGGTTTAGGGTTAGGTTTAGGTTTAGTGTTAGGGTTAGGGTTAGGGTTAGGGTAGGGTTAGGGTTAGGATTTAGGGTTAGGGTTAGGGTTAGGGCTAGGGTTAGGGTTAGGGCCTAAGGGTTAGGGTTAGCGTTAGGTTAGGGGATTAGGGTTAGGGTTAGGGTTAGGGTTTGGTTTCGGTTTAGGGTTAGGTTTAGGGTTAGGGTTAGGGCTTAGGTTTAGGGATAGGGTTAGGATTAGGGTTAGAGTTAGTTTTAGGTTTTCCTGGTTAGGGTTAGGTTTAGGGTTAAATGCTTAGGGTTAGGTTTTACAAAGGCTCAGTGTTAGGGATAGGGGCTCAGTGTTAGGGTTACGTTCATATCAATTTTCAGTTTTCCTGTTATAATAATTGAACAGGCAACATGAATGTGAATTAGTTTACAAAGTTTTGCTTTGCATTTCTGTTTGTTCTTTCGACGGAAAATTGTTTCTGTGGCTGACAGTGCGAGGTAACACTTTTCAGTTTTCCTGTATTCCTAATTGCATGAGCGACACACATGTGATTCCTTTTAAAAGTAGTGCTTTGCTTTTCTGTTCTTTTGTTCGAAACTTGTTCCTGTGCTGTACAGTGCGTTCTATCACTTTTCAGTTTTCCTGTATTCCTAATTGAGCGTGTTGCACACATGTGATTTAGTTTACAAAGTAGTGCTTTGCGTTTATGTTCTTTCGTTGGAAACTTGTTCCTGTTCGGAACAAATTAGGGTTAGGTTTAGGGGTAGGGTTACGGTTAGGGTTAGGGTAGGGTTAGGGTTAGGGTTAGGCAGTAGGTTTAGTTAGGGTTAGGGTTAGGGTTAGGGTTAGGGTTAGGGGTAGGGTTAGGGTTAGGTTTAGGGTAGAGTTAGGGTTAGGGTAAGGTTAGGGTTAGGGTTATGGTTAGGTTTAAGGTAGGGTTAGGGTTAGGGTTAGGGGTTGGGGTTAGGGTTAGGGTTAACTTTAGGGGCTTAGGGTTAGGGTTAGTGTTAGGGTTAGGGGCTTAGGGTTAGGGTTAGGGTTAGGGTTAGGGTAGGTTTAGGGATAGGGTTAGGGTAGGTTTAGGGTCAGGGTTAGGATTATGGTTTCGTTTAGGGGCTTAGGAGTAGGGTTAGGGTTGTATCACTTTTCTGTTTTCCTGTTATAATAATTAAACAGGCGACGTGAATTGAATTAGTTTACAAAGTTCTGCTTTGCGTTTCTGTTCTTTCGATGGAAGCAGGTTCCTGTGCTGTAAAGTTCGATATATCACTTTTCAGTTTTCCTGTTATAATAATTGAACGGGCGACACGTATGTGAATTAGTTTTCAAAGTTGTGCTTTGCGTTTCTGTTCTTTCGTTGGAAACTGTTACGGTAAGGGTAGGGTTAGGGTAGAGTTAAAGTTAGGCTTAGGGTTAGGGTGGGGTTAGGGTTAGGGTTAGGTTTAGGGTAGGGTTAGGGTTAGGGTTAGGGTTAGGGTTAGGGTTAGGGTTAGGTTTACAAAGGTTTAGGGGTTAGGGTTAGGTTTAGGTTTAGGTTTAGGGTAGGGTTAGGGTTAGGGTTAGGGGCTTAGTGTTAGGGTTAAGTTTATATCACTTTTTACTTTTCCTGTTATAATAATTGAACAGGCGACATGAATGTGAATTAGTTTACAAAGTTGTGCTTTACATTTCTGTTCTTTCGATGGAAGCAGGTTCCTGTGCTGTACAGTTCGATATATCACTTTTCAGTTTTGCTGTTATAGTAATTAAACGGTCAACATGTATGTGAATTGGTTTACAACGTTGTGCTTTGCGTTTCTGTTCTTACGATGGAAACTTTTTTCTTTGCCTTACAGTGCGAGATAACACTTTTCAGTTTTCCTGTATTCCTAATTGAGCGAGTGACACACATGTGATTCCGTTTAAAAGTAGTGCTTTGCTTTTCTGTTCTTTTGTTCGAAATTTTTTTCCTGTGCTGTACAGTGCGTTCTATCACTTTTCAGTTTTCCTGTATTCCTAATTGAGCGTGTGGCACACATGTGATTTAGTTTAAAAGTAGTGCTTTGCGTTTATGTTCTTTTGTTGGAAACTTATTCCTGTTAGGAACAAGTTAGGGTTAGGTTTAGGTTTAGGGTTAGGTTTAGGTTTAGTGTTAGGGTTAGGGTTAGGGTTAGGGTAGGGTTAGGGTTAGGATAGGGTTAGGGTTAGGGTTAGGGCTAGGGTTAGGGTTAGGGGGCTAAGGGTTAGGGTTAGCGTTAGGGTTAGGGGATTAGGGTTAGGGTTAGGGTTAGGGTTTGGTTAGGTTTAGGGTTAGGTTTAGGGTTAGGGGGTTAGGGCTTAGGTTTAGGGATAGGGTTAGGGTTAGGGTTAGAGTTAGTTTTAGGTTAGGTTAGGGTTAGGTTTAGGGTTAGGCTTAGGGTTAGGGGCTCAGTGTTAGGGATAGGGGCTCAGTGTTAGGGTTACGTTCATATCAATTTTCAGTTTTCCTGTTATAATAATTGAACAGGCAACATGAATGTGAATTAGTTTACAAAGTTTTGCTTTGCATTTCTGTTTGTTCTTTCGACGGAAAATTGTTTCTGTGGCTGACAGTGCGAGGTAACACTTTTCAGTTTTCCTGTATTCCTAATTGCATGAGCGACACACATGTGATTCCTTTTAAAAGTAGTGCTTTGCTTTTCTGTTCTTTTGTTCGAAACTTGTTCCTGTGCTGTACAGTACGTTCTATCACTTTTCAGTTTTCCTGTATTCCTAATTGAGCGTGTTGCACACATGTGATTTAGTTTACAAAGTAGTGCTTTATGCTTATGTTCTTTCGTTGGAAACTTGTTCCTGTTGGAACAAATTAGGGTTAGGTTTAGGGTAGGGTTACGGTTAGGGTTAGGTAGGGTTAGGGTTAGGGTTAGGGTAGGGTTAGGGTTAGGGTGGGTTAGGGTTAGGGTTAGGGTTAGGGTTAGGGTTAGGTTTAGGGTAGAGTTAGGGTTAGGGTAAGGTTAGGGTTAGGGTTATGGTTAGGTTTAAGGTAGGGTTAGGGTTAGGGTTAGGGGTTGGGGTTAGGGTTAGGGTTAAGGTTAGGGGCTTAGGGTTAGGGTTAGTGTTAGGGTTAGGGGCTTAGGGTTAGGGTTAGGGTTAGGGTTAGCGTAGGTTTAGGGATAGGGTTAGGCAGGTTTTAGGGTCAGGGTTAGGATTATGGTTTCGTTTAGGGCTTAGGAGTAGGGTTAGGGTTGTATCACTTTTCTGTTTTCCTGTTATAATAATTAAACAGGCGACGTGAATTGAATTAGTTTACAAAGTTCTGCTTTGCGTTTCTGTTCTTTCTCGATGGAAGCAGGTTCCTGTGCTGTAAAGTTCGATATATCACTTTTCAGTTTTCCTGTTATAATAATTGAACAGGCGACACGTATGTGAATTAGTTTTCAAAGTTGTGCTTTATGCTTCTGTTCTTTCGTTGGAAACTGTTACGTTAGTAAGGGTAGGGTTAGGGTAGAGTTAAAGTTAGGCTTAGGGTTAGGGTGGGGTTAGGGTTAGGGTTAGGTTTAGGGTAGGGTTAGGGTTAGGGTTAGGGTTTGGGTTAGGGTTAGGTTAGGGTTAGGTTTAGGGTTAGGGTTAGGTTTAGGTTTAGGTTTAGGTAGGGTTAGGGTTAGGGTTAGGGCTTAGTGTTAGGGTTAAGTTTATATCACTTTTTACTTTTCCTGTTATAATAATTGAACAGGCGACATGAATGTGAATTAGTTTACAAAGTTGTGCTTTACATTTCTGTTCTTTCGATGGAAGCAGGTTCCTGTGCTGTACAGTTCGATATATCACTTTTCAGTTTTGCTGTTATAGTAATTAAACGGTCAACATGTATGTGAATTGGTTTACAACGTTGTGCTTTGCGTTTCTGTTCTTACGATGGAAACTTTTTTCTTTGCCTTACAGTGCGAGATAACACTTTTCAGTTTTCCTGTATTCCTAATTGAGCGAGTGACACACATGTGATTCCGTTTAAAAGTAGTGCTTTGCTTTTCTGTTCTTTTGTTCGAAATTTTTTTCCTGTGCTGTACAGTGCGTTCTATCACTTTTCAGTTTTCCTGTATTCCTAATTGAGCGTGTGGCACACATGTGATTTAGTTTAAAAGTAGTGCTTTGCGTTTATGTTCTTTTGTTGGAAACTTATTCCTGTTAGGAACAAGTTAGGGTTAGGTTTAGGTTTAGGGTTAGGTTTAGGTTTAGTGTTAGGGTTAGGGTTAGGGTTAGGGTATGGTTAGGGTTAGGGTAGGGTTAGGGTTAGGGTTAGTGTTAGGTTTAGGATAGGGTTAGGGTTAGGGTTAGGCCTAGGGTTAGGGTTAGGGGCTAAGGGTTAGGGTTAGCGTTAGGGTTAGGGATTAGGGTTAGGGTTAGGGTTAGGCCTGGTTAGGTTTAGGTTAGGTTTAGGGTTAGGGTTAGGGCTTAGGTTTAGGGATAGGGTTAGGGTTAGGGTTAGAGTTAGTTTTAGGGTTAGGTTAGGGTTAGGTTTAGGTTAGGCTTAGGGTTAGGGGCTCAGTGTTAGGGATAGGGGCTCAGTGTTAGGGTTACGTTCATATCAATTTTCAGTTTTCCTGTTATAATAATTGAACAGGCAACATGAATGTGAATTAGTTTACAAAGTTTTGCTTTGCATTTCTGTTTGTTCTTTCGACGGAAAATTGTTTCTGTGGCTGACAGTGCGAGGTAACACTTTTCAGTTTTCCTGTATTCCTAATTGCATGAGCGACACACATGTGATTCCTTTTAAAAGTAGTGCTTTGCTTTTCTGTTCTTTTGTTCGAAACTTGTTCCTGTGCTGTACAGTGTGTTCTATCACTTTTCAGTTTTCCTGTATTCCTAATTTAGCGTGTGGCACACATGTGATTTAGTTTACAAAGCAGTGCTTTGCGTTTATGTTCTTTCGTTGGAAATTTGTTCCTGTTAGGAACAAGTTGGGGTAAGGTTAGGGTTATGGTTAGGGGTAGGGTTTGGGTTAGGGTTAGGGTAGGGTTCGTGTTAGGGTATGGTTAGGGTTAGGGTTAGGGTTAGGGTTAGTGTTAGGGTTTGGGTTAGGTTTAGGGTAGGGTTAGGGTTAGGTTTAGTGGTTGAGGTTAGGTTTAGGGTTAGGGTTAGGGTTAGGGTTAGGGGCTTAGGGTTAGGGTTAATGTTAGGCAGGTTTAGGGTTAGGGTTAGGGTTAGGGTTAGGTTAGGTTAGGTTTAGGATATGGTCAGGTTAGGGTTAGGGTTACAGTTACGGTTAGGGGCTTAGGATTAGGGTTAGGGTTGTATCACTTTTCAGTTTTCCTGTTATAATAATTGAACAGGCAACGTGACTGTGAATTAGATTACAAAGTTGTGCTTTGCGTTTCTGTTCTTAGGATCAAGTTAGGGTAAGGGTAGGTTTAGGGGTAGAGTTAGGGTTAGGCTTAGGGTTAGGGTAGGGTTAGGGTTAGGGTTAGTTTTAGGGTTAGCTTTAGGCAGGGGTTAGGGTTAGGGTTAGGTTTAGGGGTTAGGTTTAGGGTTAGGGTTAGGGTTAGGGTTAGGGTTAGTGGCTTAGGGTTAGGGTTAGGGTTATGGTAGGTTTAGGGTTAGGGTTAGGGTTAGGGTTAGGGTTAGGTGTTAGATTCAGGGATAGAGTTAGGGTAAGGGCCTGGGTTACGGTTAGGGTCAAGGACTTAGGATTATGGTTAGGGTTGTATCACTTTTCAGTTTTCCTGTTATAATAATTGAACAGGCGACATAAATGTGAATTAGTTTACAAAGTTGTGCTTTGCATTTCTGTTCTTTCGATGGAAGCAGGTTCCTATGCTGTACAGTTCGATATATCACTTTTCAGTTTTCCTGTTATAATAATTGAATGAACAACATGTATGTGAATTGGATTACAATGTTGTGCTTTGCGTTTCTGTTCTTTTGATGGAAACTTGTTTCTGTGCCTTACAGTGCGAGATAACACTTTTCAGTTTTCCTGTATTCCTAATTGCGCGAGCGACACACATGTGATTCCTTTTAAAAGTAGTGCTTTGCTTTTCTGTTCTTTTGTTCGAAACTTGTTCCTGTGCTGTACAGTGTGTTCTATCACTTTTCAGATTCCTGTGTTCCTAATTGAGCGAGCGACACACATGTGATTTAGTTTACAAAGTAGTGCTTTGCGTTTATGTTCTTTCGTTGGAAACTTGTTCCTGTTAGGGGTAGGGTTAGGGTTAGGGTTAGGGTAGGGTTAGGGTTAGGGTAGGGTTAGGTTTAGGGTTAGAGTTAGGGATTAGGTTTAGGGTAGGGTTAGGTTTAGGTTAGGTTTAGGGTTAGGGTTAGGGTTAGGGTTAGGGTTAGGTTTAGGGATAGGGTTAGGGTTAGTGTTAGGGTCAGGGCCTTAGGGTTAGGTTTAGGTTAGGTTTAGGGTTAGAGTTAGGGTTAGGTTTTGGGTAGGGTTAGGTTTAGGTTAGGATTAGGGTTAGGGTTATGGGTTGGGGTTAGGCCAGGATTAGGGTTAGGGTTAGGGGCTTAGGGTTAGTGTTAGGGTTAGGGTTAGGGGCTTAGGGTTAGTGTTAGGGTTATGGTAGGTTTAGGTTTAGGGTTAGGGTTAGGGTTAGGTGTTAGGTTCATGGATAGAGTTAGGGTAAGGGTTTGGGTTACGGTTAGGGTCAAGGGCTTAGGATTATGGTTAGGGTTGTATCACTTTCCAATTTTCCTGTTATAATAATTGAACAGGCGACGTGAACGTGAATTAGTTTACAAAGTTGTGCTTTGCGTTTCTGTTCTTTCGATGGAAGCAAGTTCCTGTACTGTAAAGTTCGATATATCACTTTTCAGTTTTCCTGTTATAATAATTTAACGGGCAACATGTATGTGAATTGGATTACAATGTAGTGCTTTGCGTTTCTGTTCTTTCAATGGAAACTTGTTTCTGTGCCTTACAGTGCGAGATAACACTTTTCCGTTTTCCTGTATTCCTAATTGCGCGTGTTGCACACATGTGATTTAGTTTACAAAGTAGTGCTTTGCGTTTATGTTCTTTCATTGGAAATTTGTTTCTGTTAGGAACAAGTTAGGGTAAGGTTAGGGTTAGGGGTAGGGTTTTGGTTAGGGTTATGGTAGTGTTAGGGTTAGGGTAGGGTTAGGGTTAAGGTTAGGGTTAGTTTTTGGGTTAGGTTTAGGGTTGGGTTAGTGTTAGGGGTTGGGGTTTGGGTTAGGGTTAGTGTTAGGGTTAGGGGCTTAGGGTTAGGGTTAGGGTTAGGTCTTAGGGGTTAGGGTTAGGGTTAGGGTTAGGGTAAGTTTAGGTTTAGGGTTAGGGTTAGGGTTAGGGGTTAGGTTTAGGGATAGGGATAGGGTTAGGGTTAGGGTTATGGTTAGGTTTAGGGCTTAGGATTAGGGTTAGGGTTGTATCACTTTTCAGTTTTCCTGTTATAATATTTGAACAGGCCATGTGAATGTGAATTATTTTACAAATTTGTGCTTTGCATTTCTGTTCTTAGGAACAAGTTAGGGTAAGGGTAGGGTTAGGGGTAGATTTAGGGTTAGGCTTAGGGTTAGGGTAGGGTTAGGGTTAGGGTTAGGTTTAGGGTAGGTTTAGGGTTAGTGTTAGGATTAGGGTTAGGCGCTTAAGGTTAGGGTTAGGGTTAGTTTTAGTGTTAGCTTTAGGGTAGGGTTAGGGTTAGGGTTAGGGGCATAGTGTTATTGTTAAGTTTATATCACTTTTCAGTTATCCTGTTATAATAATTGAACAGGCGACATGAATGTGAATTAGTTTACAAAGTTGGGCTTTGCATTTCTGTTCTTTCGATGGAAGCAGGTTCCTGTGCTGTACAGTTCGATATATCACTTTTCAGTTTTCCTGTTATAATAATTAAACCGGCAACATGTATGTGAATTGGTTTACAACGTTGAGCTTTGCGTTTCTGTTCTTTCGATGGAAACTTTTTTCTGTGTCTTACAGTGCGAGATAACACTTTTTAGTTTTCCTGTATTCCTAATTGAGCAAGCGACAAACATGTCATTCCGTTTAAAAGTAGTGCTTTGCTTTTCTGTCCTTTTGTTCAAAACTTGTTCCTGTGCTGTACAGTGCGTTATATCACTTTTCAGTTTTCCTGTATTCCTAATTGAGCGTGTGGCACACATGTGATTTAGTTTACAAAGTAGTGCTTTGCGTTTACGTTCTTTCGTTGTAAACTTGTTCCTGTTAGGAACAAGTTAGGGTTAGGTTTAGGTTTAGGGTTAGGTTTAGGGTTAGGGTTAGTGTTAGTGTTAGTGTTAGGGTTAGGGTTAGGGTAGGGTTAGGGTTAGGCTTAGGTTAGGGTTAGGTTTAGGATAGGGTTAGGGTTAGGGTTATGGTTAGGGGTTAGGGTTAGGTTAGGGTTAGCTAAAGTGTTAGGGTTAGCGCCAGGTTATGGGCTTAGGTTTAGGGTTATGGTTAGGTTAGGCAGGTTTAGGTTAGGGTTAAGGTTAGGGTTAGGGGTTAGGTTTAGGATAGGGTTAGGGTTAGGGTTAGGCTTAGGTTAGGGTTAGGGTTAGGGGCTCAGTGTTAGGGTTAGATTTATATCACTTTTCAGTTTTCCTGTTATAATAATTGAACAGGCAACATGAATGTTAATTAGTTTACAAAGTTGTGCTTTGCATTTCTGTTCTTTCGATGGAAGCAGGTTCCTATGCTGTACAGTTCGATATATCACTTTTCAGTTTTCCTGTTATAATAATTGAACGGGCAATATGTATGTGAATTGGATTACAACGTTGTGCTTTGCGTTTCTGTTCTTTCGATGGAAACTTGTTTCTGTGCCTTACAGTGCGAGATAACAGTTTTCAGTTTTCTTGTATTCCTAATTTCGTGAGCGACACACATGTGATTCCTTTTAAAAGTAGTGCTTTGCTTTTCTGTTCTTTTGTTCGAAACTTGTTCCTTTGCTGTACAGTGCATTATAACACTTTTCAGTTTTCCTGTATTCCTAATTGAGCGTGTTGCACACATGTGATTTAGTTTACAAAGTAGTGCTTTGCGTTTATGTTCTTTCGTTGGAAACTTGTTCCTGTTAGGAACAAGTTAGGCAAGGTTAAGGTTAGGGTTAGGGGTAGTGTTAGGGTTAGTGTTAGGGTTAGGGTAGGGTTAGGGTTAGGCTAGGGTTAGGTTTAGGGTTAGAGTTAGGGTTAGGTTTAGGTTTAAGTTAGGGTTAGGGTTAGGGTTAGCGGTTGGGGTTATGGTTATGGTTAGGGTTAGGGTTAGGGGCTTAGGGTAAGTGTTAGGGTTAGGGTTAGGGGCTTAGGGTTAGGATTAGGGTTATGGTAGGTTTAGGGTTAGGGTTAGGGTTATGTGTTAGATTCAGGGATAGAGTTAGGGTAAGGGTTTGGGTTACGGTTAGGGTCAAGGGCTTAGGATTATGGTTAGGGTTGTATCACTTTTCAGTTTTCCTGTTATAATAATTGAACAGGCGACGTGAATGTGAATTAGTTTACAAAGTTGTGCTTTGCGTTTCTGTTCTTTCGATGGAAGCAGGTTCCTGTGCTGTAAAGTTCGATATATCACTTTTCAGTTTTCCTGTTATAATAATTGAACGGGCGACAGGTATGTGAATTAGTTTACAAAGTTGTGCTTTGCGTTTCTGTTCTTTCGTTGGAAACTTGTTCCTGTTAGGAAAAAGTTAGTATAAGGGAAGGGTTAGGGGTAGAGTTAGGGTTAGGCTTAGGGTTACTGTAGGGTTAGGGTTAGGGTTAAGGGTTAGGTTTAGGTTTAGGTTAGGGTTAGGGGCAGGGTTAGGGTTAGGGTTAGGGTAGGGTTATGGTTAGGGTATAATTAGGGTTAGGGTTAGGGTTAGGTTTAGGGAAGGGTTAGGGTTAGGGTTAATGGTTTGGGTTAGTGTTAGGTTTAGGGTTAGGGTTAGGGCCTTAGGGTTAGGTTTATGGTTAGGGTTAGGGGCTTAGGGTTAGGGTTAAGGTTATGGTAGGTTTAGGGTTGGGGTTAGGGTTAGGGTTTGGGGTTAGTTTAGGGATATGTTTAGGGTTAGGGTTAGTGTTAAGGTTAGGGTTAGGTGCTTAGGAGTAGGGTTAGGGTTGTATCACTTTTCAGTTTTCCTGTTATAATATTTGAACAGGCAACGTGAAATGGAATTAGTTTATAAAGTTGTGCTTTGCGTTTCTGTTCTTTCGTTGGAAACTTGTTCCTGTTAGGAACAAGTTAGTGTAAGGGTAGGGTTAGGGGTAGAGTTAGGGTTAGGCTTAGGGTTAGGGTAGGGTTAGGGTTAGGGTTTGGATTTATGGTAGGGTTAGGGTTAGCGTTAATGTTAGGTTTTAGTGTTAGGGTTAGGGTTAGGTTTAGGATTAGGGTTAGGCGCTTAAGGTTAGGGTTAGGGTTATGTTTAGGGTTAGCTTTAGGATCGGAGTAGGGTTAGGGTTAGGGGCTTAGTGTTATGGTTAAATTTATATCTCTTTTCAGTTTTCCTGTTATAATAATTGAACAGGCGACATGAATGTGAATTATTTACAAATTTGTGCTTTGCATTTCTGTTCTTTCAATGGAAGCAGGTTCCTGTGCTGTACAGTTCGATATATCACTTTTCAGTTTTCCTGTTATAATAATTGAACGGGCAAAATGTATGTGAATTAGATTACAACGTTGTGCTTTGCGTTTCTGTTCTTTCGATGGAAACTTGTTTCTGTGCCTTACAGTGCGAGATAACACTTTTCAGTTTTCCTGTATTCCTAATTGCGCGAGCAACACACATGTGATTCCTTTTAAAAGTTGTGCTTTGCTTTTCTGTTCTTTTATTCGAAACTTGTTCCTGTGCTGTACAGTGCATTATATCACTTTTCAGTTTTCCTGTATTCCTAATTGAGCGTGCTGCACACATGTGATTTAGTTTAGAAAGTAGTGCTTTGTGTTTATGTTCTTTCGTTGGAAACTTGTTCCTGTTAGGAACAAGTTAGGGTAAGGTTAGGGTTAGGGTTAGGGGTAGGGTTAAGGTTATGGTTATTGTAGGGTTAGGGTTAGGGTAGGGTTAGGTTTAGGGTTAGAGTTAGGGTTAGGTTTAGGGTAGGGTTAAGTTTAGGTTAGGGTTAGGGTTAGGGTTAGGGGTTGGGGTTAGGGTTAGGGTTAGGGTTAGGGTTAGGTGCTTAGGGTTAGTGTTAGGGTTAGGGTTAGGGGCTTAGGGTTAGGGTTAGGGTTATGGTAGGTTTAGGGTTAGGTTTAGGGTTAGGGTTAGGTTTTAGATTCAGGGATAGAGTTAGGGTAAGGGTTTGGGTTACGGTTAGGGTCAAGGGCTTAGGATTATGGCTAGGGTTGTATCACTTTTCAGTTTTCCTGTTATAATAATTGAACGGGCGACACGTATGTGAATTAGTTTACAAAGTTGTGCTTTGCGTTTCTCTTCTTTCGATGGAAACTTGTTCCTGTTAGGAAAAAGTTAGGGTAAGGGTAGGGTTAGGGGTAGAGTTAGGGTTAGGCTTAGGGTTAGGGTAGGTTTAGGGTTAGGGTTAGAGGTTAGGTTTAGGGTTTGGGTTAGGGTTAGGGTTAGGATTAGGGTTAGGCGCTTAAGGTTAGGGTTAGGGTTAGGTTTAGGGTTAGGTTTAGGGTAGGGTTAGGATTAGGGTTAGGGTCTTAGTGATAGGGTTAAGTTTATTTCACTTTTCAGTTTTCCTGTTATAATAATTGAACAGGGGACATGAATGTGAATTAGTTTACAAGGTTGTGCTTTGCATTTCGGTTCTTTCGATGGAAGCCAGTTCCTGTGCTGTACAGTTCGATATATCACTTTTCAGTTTTCCTATTATAATAATTGAACGGGTGACACGTATGTGAATTAGTTTACAAAGTTGTGCTATGCGTTTATGTTCTTTCGTTGGAAACTTTTCCAGTTAGGAACAAGTTAGGGTAAGGTTAGGGTTAGGGATAGGGGTAGGGTTAGGATTAGTGTTAGGGTAGGGTTAGTGTTAGGGTATGGTTAGGTTTAGGGTTAGGGTTAGGGCTAGGTTTACGGTAGGGTTAGGGTTAGGTTTAGGAGTTTGTGTTAGGGTTAGGGTTAGGGTTACTGGTTTAGGGCCTTAGGGTTAGGGTTTAGGGTTAGGGGCTTAGGGGTAGGGTTAAAGTTAGGGTAGGTTTAGTGTTAGGGTTAGGGTTATGGGTGAGGTTTAGGGATATGTTTAGGGTTAGGCTTAAGGTTAAGGTTAGGGTTAGGTGCTTAGGAGTAGGGATAGGGTTGTATCACTTTTCAGTTTTCCTGTTACAATAATTGAACAGGCGACATGAATGTGAATTAGTTTACAAAGTTGTGCTTTGCGTTTCTGTTCTTTCGATGGAAGCATGTTCCTGTGCTGTACAGTTCGATATTTCACTTTTCAGTTTTCCTGTTATAATAATTGAAAGGGCGACACGTATGTGAATTAGTTTACAAAGTTGTGCTTTGCGTTTCTGTTCTTTCGATGGAAACTTGTTTCTGTGCCTTACAGTGCGAGATAACACTTTTCAGTTTTCCTGTATTCCTAATTGAGCGAGCGACACACATGTGATTCCTTTTAAAAGTAGTGCTTTGCTTTTCTGTTCTTTTGTTCGAAACTTGTTCCTTTGCTGTACAGTGCATTATATCACTTTTCAGTTTTCCTGTATTCCTAATTGAGCGTGTTGCACACATGTGATTTAGTTTACAAAGTAGTGGTTTGCGTTTATGTTCTTTCGTTGGAAACTTGTTCCTGTTAGGAACAAGTTAGGGTAAGGTTAGGGTTAGGGTTAGGGGTAGGGTTAGGGTTAGGGTTAGGGGTAGGGTTAGGGTTAGGGTAGGGTTAGGTTTACGGTTAGAGTAAGGGTTAGGTTTAGGGTAGGGTTAGGTTTAGGTTAGGGTTAGGGTTAGGGTTAGCCGTTGGGGATATAGTTATGGTTAGGGTTAGGGTTAGGGGCTTAGGGTAAGTGTTAGGGTTAGGGTTAGGGGCTTATGGTTAGGCTTAGGGTTATGGTAGGTTTAGGGTTAGGGTTAGGGTTAGGGTTAGGGTTAGGTGTTAGATTCAGGGATAGAGTTAGGGTAAGGGTTTGGGTTACGGTTAGGGTCAAGGGCTTAGGATTATGGTTAGGGTTGTATCACTTTTCAGTTTTCCTGTTTTAATAATTGAACAGGCGACGTGAATGTGAATTAGTTTACAAAGTTGTGCTTTGCGTTTCTGTTCTTTCGATGGAAGCAGGTTCCTGTGCTGTAAAGTTCGATATATCACTTTTCAGTTTTCCTGTTATAATAATTGAACGGGCGACAGGTACGTGAATTAGTTTACAAAGTTGTGCTTTGCGTTTCTGTTCTTTCGTTGGAAACTTGTTCCTGTTAGGAACAAGTTAGGGTAAGGTTAGGGTTAGGGGTAGAGTTAGGGTTAGGCTTAGGGTTAGGGTAGGGTTAGGGTTAGGGTTTGGTTTTATGGTAGGGTTAGGGTTAGAGTTAGAGTTAGGTTTTAGGGTTAGGGTTAGGGTTAGGATTAGGGTTAGGCGCTTTAGGTTAGGGTTAAGGTTAGGTTTAGGGTTAGCTTTAGGGTAGGGTTAGGGTTAGGGTTAGGGGCTTAGTGTTAGGGTTAAGTTTATATCACTTTTCAGTTTTCCTGTTATAATAATTGAACAGGCAACATGAATGTGAATTATTTTACAAAGTTGTGCTTTGCATTTCTGTTCTTTCGATGGAAACTTGTTTCTGTGCCTTACAGTGCGAGATAACACTTTTCAGTTTTCCTGTATTCCCAATTGAGCGAGCGACACACATGTGATTTCGATTAAAAGTAGTGCTTTGCTTTTCTGTTCTTTTGTTCGAAACTTGTTCCTGTGCTGTACAGGAAGTTATATCACTTTTCGTTTTCCTGTATTCCTAATTGAGCGTGGGGCACACATGTGTTTTAGTTTACAAAGTAGTGCTTTGTGTTTATGTTCTTTCTTTGGAAAATTGTTCCTTTTAGGAACAAGTTAGGGTAAGGTTAGTGTTAGGGGTAGGGTTAGGGTAGGGTTAGGTTTAGGGTAGGGTTAGGCTTAGGGTTAGAGTTACGGTTAGGTTTAGGGTAGTGTTAGGGTTAGGGTTAGGGTTATGGTTAGGGGTTAGGGTTAGGTTAGGGTTAGGGTTAGGGTAAGGGGCTTAGAGTTATGGTTAGGGTTAGGTTTAGGGCTTAGGTTATGGTTAGGGTTAGGCAGGTTTAGGTTTAGGGTTAGGGTTGGGGGTTAGGTTTAGGGATAGGGTTAGAGTTAGGGTTAGGGATAGGGTTAGGGGCTTAGGGTTAGGGTTAGTGTTATCTCACTTTTCTGTTTTCCTGTTATAATAATTGAACAGGCGACATGAATGTGAATTAGTTTACAAAGTTGTGCTTTGCGTTTCTGTTCTTTCGATGGAAGGAGGTTCCTGTGCTGTACAGTTTGATATATCACTTTCCAGTTTTCCTGTTATAATAATTGAACGGGTGACACGTATGTGAATTAGTTTACAAAGTTGTGCTTTTGTTTCTGTTCTTTCGATGGAAACTTGTTTCTGTGCCTTACAGTGCGAGATACACTTTTGCTAATTGAGTGAAGGACACACATGTGATTCCGTTTAAAAATACTGCTTTGCTCTTCTGTTTTTCTGTTGGAAACTTGATTCTGTGCTGTACAGTGTGATATATCACTTTTCAGTTTTCCTGTTAAGATAATTGAACGGGCGACACGTATGTGAATTAGTTTACAAAGTTGTCCTTTGCGTTTCTCTTCTTTCGATGGAAGCAGGTTCCTGTGCTGTACAATTCGATATATCACTTTTCAGTTTTCCTGTTATAATAATTGAACGGGCGACATGTATGTAAATTAGTTTACAATGTTGTGCTTTGTGTTTCTGTTCTTTCGTTGAAAACTTGTTTCTTTGCAGTACATTTTGATATATCGCTTTTCAGTTTTCCAGTATTCCTAATTGAGCGAGCGATGCACATGTGATTTAGTTTACAAAGTAGTTCTTTGCGTTTATGTTCTTTCATTGGAAACTTGTTCCTGGAACAAGGTAGGGTTAGGGTTAGTGTTAGAATTAGCGTTAGGGTTAGGGTTAGGGTTATATCACTTTTCAGTTTTTCTATTATAATAATTGAAAGGGCAACACGTATGTGAATTAATTTACAAAGTTGTGCTTTGCGTTTCGGTTCTTTCGTTGGAAACTTGTTACTGTTAGTTACAAATTAGGGTTAGGTTAGGGTTATTGTTAGGATTAGGGTGAGGCTTAAGGTTAGGTATGGTTAGGGTTAGGGTTAGGGTTAGGGGCTTAGGTTAGGGTTAGGGTTATATCACTTTTCAGTTTTCCTGTTATAATAATTGAACAGGCGACACGTCTCTGAATTAGTTTACAAAGTTGTGCTTTGCGTTTCTGTTCTTTCGATGGAAACTTGTTTCTGTGCCTTATAGTGCGAGATAACACTTTTCAATTTTCCTGTATTCCTAATTGAGTGAGCGACACACATGTGATTCCGTTTAAAAGTAGTGCTTTGCTTTTCTTTTCTTTTGTTGGAAACTTATTCCTGTGCTGTACAGTGCATTATATCACTTTTAAGTATTCCTGTATTCCTAATTGAGCGAGCGACACACATGTGATTCCTTTTAAAAGTAGTGCTTTTTCTCTTCTGTTCTTTTTTTCGAAACTTGTTCCTGTGCTGTAAGTGCTTTATATCACTTTTCAGTTTTCCTGTATTCCTAATTGAGCGAGTGGCACACATGTGATTTAGTTTACAAAGTAGTGCTTTATGCTTTTTCTTTGTTGGAAACTTGTTCCTGTTAGGAACAAGTTAGGGTTATGATTAGGTTTCTGGTTAGGTTAGGGTTAGCGTTAGGGTAAGGTTAAAGTTAGGGTTATGGTTACGGTTGGTGTTAGGGTTAGGTTAGGTTAGGCTTAGGCTTAGGTTAGGGCTTAGGGTTAGGTTAGGGTTATATATATAGGGTTTCCTGTTATAATAACTGAACAGGCGACATGAATGTGAATTAGTTTACAAAGATGTGCTTCGCGTTTCTGTTCTTTCGATGGAAACTTGTTCCTGTGCTGTACAGTTCGTTTTATCGCTTTTCAGTTTTCCTGTATTCCTAATTGAGCAAGCGACACACATGTAATTTAGTTTACAATGTAGTGCTTTGCGTTTCTGTTCTTCTGTTGGAAACTCGATTCTCTGCTGTACAGTTTGATATATCACTTTTCAGTTTTCCTGTTATAATAATTGAACGGGCAACACGTATGTGAATTAGTTTACAAAGTTGTGCTTTGCGTTTCTCTTCTTTCGATGGAAACATGTTTCTGTGCTGTACAGTTCAATATATCACTTTTCAGTTTTCCTCTTATAATAATTTAACAGGCGAAACGTATGTGAATTAGTTCACAAAGTTGTGCTTTTCGTTTCTGTTTTTTCGATGGAAGCAGGTTCCTGTGCTGTACAGTTCGATATATCACTTTTCAGTTTTCCTGTTATAATAATTGAAAGGGCGATACGTATGTGAATTAGTTTACAAAGTTGTGCTTTGCGTTTCTGTTCTTTTGATGAAAATTTTTTCTTTGCAGTACATTTCGATATATCGCTTTTCAGTTTTCCAGTATTCCTAATTGAGCAAGTGACACACATGTGATTCCGTTTAAAAGTAGTGCTTTGCCTTTCTGTTCTTTTGTTAGAAACTCGTTCCTGTGCTATAAGTGCGTTATATCACTTTTCAGTTTTTCTGTATTCCTAATTGAGGGAGTGGCACACATGTGATTTATTTTACAAAGTAGTGCTTTGCGTTTATATTCTTTTGTTGGAAACTTTTTCCTGTAAGGAACAAGTTAGGTTTAAGGTTAGGTTAGGTTAGGTTAGGGTTATGGTTAGGGTTAGGGTTAGGGTTAGGGTTAGGGTTAGTTTTAGGGTTAGGGGCTTAGGGTTAGGTTTAGGGTTTAGGTTAGGGTTATAGTTAGGGTTAGGTTTAGGGTTAGGTAGGTTTAGTGTTAGGCTTAGGATTAGGGTTTAGTGTTAGGGTTAGGGGTTAGTATTAGGGTTAGAGTTAGGGCTTATGGTTAGGTTAGGTTATATCACCTTTCAGTTTTCCTGTTATAATAATTGAACCAGCGACACGTATGTGAATTAGTTTACAAAGTTGTGCTTTATGCTTCTCTTCTTTCTCGATGGAAACTTGTTTCTGTGCCGCAGTGCAAGAGATAACACTTTTCAGTTTTCCTGTATTCCTAATTGAGCGAGTGGCACACATGTGATTTAGTTTACAAAGTAGTGCTTTGCATTTATGTTCTTTGTTTGGAAACTTGTTCCTTTTAGGAACAAGTTAGGGTTAGGTTTAGGTTTAGGGTTAGGTTAGGTTTAGGGTTAGTGTTAGTGTTAGGGTTAGGGTAGGTTTAGGGTTAGATTTAGGATAGGGTTAGGGTTAGGGTTATGGTTAGGGTTAGGGGCCAAGTGTTAGGTTAGGTTTGTTAGGGTTAGTGTTAGGGGGCAGTAGGGTTAGGGTCAGGCAGGTTTAGGGTTATTTTTAGGGTTAGGTGTTAGGTTAGGGTTAGGTTAGGGTAGGTTTAGGGCTTACACTTAGGTTATTGTTACATCCCTTTTCACTTTTCCTGTTATAATAATTGAGCAGGCGACACGAATGTGAATTTGTTTACAACGTTGTGCTTTGTGTTTCTGTCCTTTCGATGAAAACTTGTTTCTTTGCCGTACATTTCGATATATCGCTTTTCAGTTTTCCTGTATTCCTATTTGAGCAAGCGACATACATGTGATTCCGTTTAAAAGTAGTCCATTGCTTTTCTGTTCTTTTGTTCGACAATTTTTCCTGTGCTGTACAGTGCGTTATATCACTTTTCAGTTTTCCTGTATTCCTAATTGAGGGAGTGACACACAAGAGGTTTAGTTTACAAAGTAGTGCTTTGCGTTTATGTTTTTTCGTTGGTAACTAGTTCCTGTTAGGAACAATTTAGGTTTAGGTTTAGGGTTAGGGTAAGGGTAGGGTTAGGGTTAAGGTTAGGGTAGGGTTAGAGTTAGGGTTAGGTTTAGAGTTAGGGTTTAGGGTTAGGCTTAGGGTTAGGGGTAGGGTTAGGGGCTTAAGGTTAGGATTTGGGTTATATCACTTTTCAGTTTTCCTGTTATAATAATTGAACCGGCGACACGTATGTGAATTAGTTTACAAATTTGTGCTTTGCATTTCTCTTCCTTCGATGGAAACTTTTTACTGTGCCGTACAGTTTGATATTTCACTTCTCAGTTTTCCTGTATTCCTAATTGAGAGAGAGACACACATATCATTCCGTTTAAAAGTAGAGCTTTGCTTTTCTGTTCTTCGGTTGGAAACTTGTTTCTGTTCTGTACACTGTGATATATCACTTTTCATTTTTCCGGTATTCCTAATTGAGCGAGTGGCATACATGTGATTTAGTTTAAAAGTAGTGCGTTACGTTTCTGTTCTTCTGTTGGAAACTTGTTTCTGTGCTGTAAAGTGCGTTATATCACTTTTCAGTTTTCCTGTATTCCTAATTGAGCGAGTGGCACACATGTGATTTAGTTTACAAAGTAGTGCTTTGCGGTTATGTTCTTTCTATGGAAACTTGTTTCTATGCCATACAGTGCTAGATAACACTTTTCAGTTTTCCTGTTATAATTATTGAACGGGTGACACGTATGTGAATTAGTTTACAAAGTTGTGATTTGCATTTCTGTTCTTTTGATGGAAACTTGTTTCTGTGCCATACAGTGCGAGATAACCCTTTTCATTTTTCCTGTATTCCTAATTGAGCGAGCGACACACATGTCATTCCGTTTAAAAGTAGTGCTTTGCTTTTCTGTTCTTTCATTCGAAACTTGTTCCTATTAAGAAAAACTTAGGGTTAGGGTTAGGGTTAGAGTCTTAGTGTTATGGTTTGGGTTATATCATTTTTCAGTTTCCCTGTTATAATAATTTAACAGGCGACACGTACGTGAATTAGTTTACAAAGTTGTCCTTTGCGTTTCTGTTCTTTCGATGAAAACTTTTTCTTGTGGTGTACATTGCGATATATCACTTTTTAGTTTTCCTTTTATAATAATTGAACGGGCAACACGTATGTGTATTAGTATACAGAGTTGTGCTTTGCATTTCTGTTCTTTCGATGGAAACTTCGTTCTGTGCCGTACAGTGTGAGATAACATTTTTCAGTTTTCCTGTATTCCTAATTGAGCGAGCAACACACATGTAATTTAGTTTACAAAGTAGTGTTTTGCTTTTCTGTTCTTTAGCTCGAAACTTGTTACTGTTCTGTACAGTGTGATATATCACTTTTCAGTTTTCCTGTTATAATAATTGAACGGGCGACAGGTTTGTGAATTAGTTTACAAAGTTGTGCTTTGCTTTTCTGTTCTTTCGATGGAAATTTGTTTCTGTGCCATACAGTGTGAGATAACATTTTTCAGTTTTCCTGTACTCCTAATTGAGTGAGTGACACACATGTGATTCCGTTTAAAAGTAGTGCTTTGCTTTTCTGTTCTTTCGTTTGAAACTTTTTCCTGTGCTGTACAGTGCGATATATCACTTTTCAGTTTTCCTGTTATAATAATTGTTATAATAAATCCTGTTAGGAACAATTTAGGTTTAGCGTTATGGTTAGTTTTAGTGTTAGGTAGGGTTAGGGTTAGGTTAGGGTTAAGGGTTAGTGTTAGTGTTAGGTTAGGGGGTTACCGTTAGGTTAGTCTTAGGTTAGGGTTAGGGTTAGTGGTTATGTTTAGGGTTAGGTTAGGTTAGGGTTAGGGTTAGGTGACGGTTCAGGTTAGGGTTAGGGTTATATCACTTTTCAGTTTTCCTGTTATAATAATTGAACATCCGACACATATGTGAATTAGTGTACAATTTATGCTTTGCGTTTCTCTTCTTTCGCTCAAAACTTGTTACTTTTCTCTACAGTGTGATATATCACTTTTCAGTTTTCCTGTTATAATAATTGAACGGTGACACTTATGTTAATTAGTTTAAAAAGTTGGGCTTTGCGTTTCTGTTCTTTCGATGAAAATTGTTTCTTTGCCATACATTTCGATATATCGCTTTTCAGTTTTCCAGTATCCCTAATTGAGCAAGCGACCCACATGTGATTTAGTTTACAAAGTAGTGCTTTGCGCTTTCTGTTCATTCGATGAAAATTTGTTTTTTGCCGTACAGTTTGATATTTCACTTCTCAGTTTTCCTGTATTCCTAATTGAGCAAGTGACACACATGTGATTTAGTTTACAAAGTAGTGCTTTGCTTTTCTGTTCTTCTGTTGGAAACTTGTTCCAGTGCTGTACAGTGCGATATATCACTTTTCAGTTTTCCTGTATTCCTTTTGAGCGAGTGACACACATGTGATTTCGTTTACTAAGTATTGCTTTGCTTTTCTGCTCTTTCGTTGGAAACTTGTTCCTGTGCTGTACAGTGCGTTATATGACTTTTCAGTTTTCCTGTTCTAATAATTGAACAGGCGACACATATATTATTTAGTTTACAAAGTAGTGTTTTGCTTTTCTGTTCTTTCGTTGGAAATTTGTTCCTGTTCTGTACAGTGCGATATATCACTTTCAGTTTTCCTGTATTCCTTATTGGGCAAGTGACACACATGTGATTTAGTTTACAAAGTAGTGCTTTGCCTTTATGTTCTTTCATTGGAAACTTGTTCTTGTTAGGAACAAGTTAGGGTTAGGATTAGGCTTAGGTTAGGTTTAGGTAGGATTAGGGTTAATGTTAGGGTTAGGGGTTAGGTTAGGTTAGGTTAGGTTAGCGGGTTAGGGTTAGGTTAGGTCTAGGGTTATATCACTTTTCAGTTTTCCTGTTCTAATAATTGAACAGGCGACACGTATGTGAATTAGTTTACAATGTTGTGCTTTATGCTTCTGTTCTTTCGATAGAAACTTGTTTCTGTGCAGTACAGTGTAGATAACACTTTTCAGTTTTCCTGTATTCCTAATTACAAGTGACACACATGTGATTCTGTTAAAAAGTAGTGCTTTGGTTTTCTGTTCTTTGTTGGAAACTTCTTCCTGTGCTGTACAGTGTGATATATCACTTTTCAGTTTTCCTGTATTCCTAATTGAGCAAGCGACACACATGTGATTCCGTTAAAAGTAGTGCTTTGGTTTTCTGTTCTTTGTTGGAAACTTCTTCCTGTGCTGTACAGTGCAATATATCACTTTTCAGTTTTCCTGTATTCCTAATTGAGGGAGCGATACACATGTGACTTAGTTTACACAGTAGTGCATTATGCTTTCTGTTCTTCTGTTGGAAACTTGTTTCTGTGATGTACAGTGTGATATATCACTTTTCAGTTTTCCTGTATTCCTAATTGAGTGAGTGACACAGTTGTGATTCTGTTTAAAAATTAGAGTTTTGCTTTTCTGTTCTTTCATTCAAAACTTGTTCCTGTGATGTACAGTGCGATATATCACTTTTCAGGTTTCCTGTATTCCTAATTAAGTGAGTGACACACATGTGATTTAGTTTCCAATTAGAGATTTGATTTTATGTTCTTTTGTTGGAAACTTGTTCCTCTTAGGAACAAGTTAGAGTTAGGTTAGGGTTATGGTTAGGTTTAGGTTAGGTAGGTTTAGGTTAGGTTAGACTTAGGTTAGAGTTAGGGTTAGGGGTTAGATTTAGGTTAGGGTTGGGGTTACGGGGTTAGGGTTAGGTTAGGTTAGGTTACAGTTAGGTTAGATCACTTTTCAGTTTTCCTGTTATAATAATTGAACAGGCGATACATATGTGAATTAGTTTACAAAGTTGTGCTTTGCGCTTCTGTTCTTTGATGGAAACTTGTTTCTGTGCCATACAGTGAGAGATGACACTTTCGGTTTTCCTGTATTCCTAATTGAGCAAGTAACACATATGTGACTGAGTTTACAAAATAGTGCTTTATGCTTATGTACTTTTTTGTTGGAAACTTGTTCCTCATAGGAACAAGTTAGGTTAGGTTAGTTTTAGTGGTTAGGATTAGGTTAGGGTTAGGGTTGGGGCTTTAGGTTATGGTTATGGTTATGGTTAGGGTTATATCACTTTTCAGTTTTCCTGTTATAATAATTGAACAGGCAACATGTATGTGAATTAGTTTACAAAGTTGTGCTTTGGGTTTCTGTTCTTTCGATGGAAACTTGTTTCTGTGCCATACAGTGAGAGATGACACTTTTCAGTTTTCCTCTATTCCTAATTGAGTGAGTGACACACATGTGATTCCGTTTAAAAGTATTGCTTTGCTTTTCTGTTCTTTCCTTGAAAACTTGTTTCTGTGCTGTATGGTGCGATATATCACTTTTCATTTTTCCTGTATTTCTAATTTTTGAGCGACACTAATATGATTTATTTTACCAAATAGTGCTTTGCTTTTCGGTTCTTTTGTTCGAAACTTGTTCCTGTGCTGTACAATGCGATATATTACTTTTTGTTTTCCTGTATTCCTAATTTTTGAGTGACACACATGTGATTTAGTTTACAAAGTAGTGCTTTGCGTTTCTTCTTCTGTTGGAAACTTGTTTCTGTGCTGTACAGTTCGAGATAACACTTTTCAGTTTTCCTGTATTCCTAATTGAATGAGTGACACACATGTGATTTAGTTTACAAAAGTAGTGCTTTATGCTTATGTTTTTTTTTTTGGAAACCTGTTCCTGTTAGGAGCAAATAAGGGTTAGGTTAAGGTTAGGTTAGTTTTAGGGTTAGAGTTATGGTAGGGTTAGGTTAGGTTAGGGTTATGTTTAGGTTAGGTTAGGTTAGGTGTTAGGGATAGTGTTAGGTTAGGGTTAGGGTTTCAAGGTTAGGGTTAGGTTAGGTTAGGGCTTTAGTTAGGATAGGGTTATATTACTTTTCAGTTTTCCTGTTATAATAATTGAACAGGCCACATGTATGTGAATTAGTTTACAACGTTGTGCTTTGTGTTTCTGTTCTTTCGTTGGAAACTTGTTTCTGTGCCTTACAATGAGATATATCACTTTTCAGTTTTCCTGTATTCCTAATTGAGCAAGCGACACACATGTGATTCCGTTAAAAAGTAGTGCTTTGCGTTTCTGTTCTTCTGTTGGAAATTTGTTTCTGTGCTGTACAGTGTGATATATCACTTTTCAGTTGTCCTGTATTCCTAATTGAGTGAGTGACACAATTGTGATTTTGTTTAAAAGTAGAGTTTTGCTTTTCTGTTCTTTCATTTAAAACTTGTTCCTGTGCTGTACAGTGAGATATATCACTTTTCAGGTTTCCTGTATTCCTAATTAAGTGAGTGACACACATGTGATTTTGTTTCCAATTAGAGCTTTCTTGATTTTATGTTCTTTTTGTTGGAAACTTGTTCCTGTTAGGAACAAGTTAGAGTTAGGTTAGGTTATGGTTAGGTTTAGGTTAGGATAGGTTTAGGTTAGGATTAGACTTAGGTTAGTGTTAGGTTAGGGTTAAGTTTAGGTTAGGGTTAGGTAACGGGGTTAGGTTCAGGCTAGGTTAGCGGGTTAGGTAAGGGTTACAGACAGGGTTATATCACTTTTCAGTTTTCCTGTTATAATAATTGAACAGGCGATAAGTATGTGAATTGGTTTACAACGTTGTGATTTGGGTTTCTGTTCTTTCGTTGGAAACTTGTTTCTGTGCCTTACCGCACAGATAACACTTTTCAGTTTTCCTGTATTCCTAATTGAGCGTGTGGCACACATGTGATTTAGTTTACAAAGTAATGCTTTGTGTTTATTTCCTTTTCGTTGGAAACTTGTTCTTGTTAGGAACAAGTTAGGTAAGGTTAGGTTAGAGGTAGGGGTTAGGTTAGGTAAGGGTTAGGTAGGGTTAGGTTAGGTAGGGTTAGGGTTAGGGTTAGGTTGTTAGGCTAGGGTTAGGTTAGAGTAGGTTTAGGGTTAGGCTTAGGGTTAGGGTTAGGTATAGGGGATAGGGTTAGGTTACGGTTAGGTTAGGGACTTAGGATTAGGTTAAGGTTATATCACTTTTCAGTATTCCTGTTATAATAATTGAACAGGCGACACGAATGTGAATTAGTTTACAAAGATATGCTTTCCCTTTCTGTTCTTTTGATGGAAGCAGGTTCCTGTGCTGTAAAGTTCGATATATAACTTTTCAGTTTTCCTGTTATAATAACTGAACGGGCGACATATATGTTAAGTTGTTTATAAAGTTGTGCTTGTTTTTTGTTCTTTCAATGGAAACTTGTTCCCTTGCTGTACAGTGTGTTATATCACTTTTCAGTTTTCCTGTCTTCCTAATTAAGCGAGCGACACACATGTGATTCCATTTAAAAGTAGTGCTTTGCTTTTCTGTTCTTCTGTTCGAAACTTGTTCCTGTGCTGTACAGTGCGTTATATCACTTTTCAGTTTTCCTGTATTCCTAATTGAGCGTGTGGCACACATGTGATTTAGTTTAAAAAGTAGTACTTTGCATTTCTGTTCTTCTCTTGGAAACTTTTTCTGTGCTGTACAGTGTGATATATCACTATTTAGTTTTACTGTTATAATAATTGAACAGGCAACACGTATGTGAATTAGTTTACAACGTAGTGCTTTGCTTTTCTGTTCTTTCAATGGAAGAAGGTTCCTGTGCTGTACAGTTCGATATATCACTTTTCAATTTTCCTGTTGTAATAATTGAACGGCGACACGTATGTGAATTAGTTTACAAAGTTGTGCTTTGTGTTTCGGGTCTTTGGATGAAAACTTGTTTCTTTGCTGTACATTTCGATTTATCGCTTTTCAGTTTCCCTGTATTCCTAATTGAGTGAGGGACACACATGTGATTTAGTTTACAAAGTAGTGCTTTGCTTTTCTGTTCTTTCGATGGAAACTTGTTTCTGTGCCTTACAGTGTGAGATAACACTTTTTAGTTTTCCTGTATTCCTAACTGAGCGAGTGACACACATGTGATTCGCTTTAAAAGTAGTGCTTTGCTTTTCTGTTCTTTTGTTCGAAATTTGTTCCTGTGCTGTACAGTGCGTTATATCACTTTTCAGTTTTCCTGTATTCCTAATTGAGCGTGGGGCACACATGTGATTTAGTTTACAAAGTAGTGCTTTGCGTTTATCTTCTTTCGTTGGAAACTTTTTCTTGTTAGGAACAAGTTAGGTAAGGTTAGGTTTAGGGTAGGGTTAGGTTAGGTTTAGGTAGGGTTAGGCTTACGGTAGGGTTAGGTTAGGTTAGGTTAGGTTTAAGGTAGGGTTAGGTTAGGTTATGGTTAGGGTTAGGCTAGGATTAGGTTAGGGTTAGGTTAGGTTAGGGGCCAAGGGTTAGGTTAGGTTAGGGGCGTTAGGGCTTAGGTTAGGTTAGGCAGGTTTAGGCCTAGGGTTAGGTTAGGGTTAGGTTTAGGATAGGGTTAGGTTAGGGTCTTAAGGTTAGGTTAGGTTATTGTTAGAGGCATAGAGTTAGGTTAGGTTATATCACTTTTCAGTTTTCCTGTTATAATAATTGAATAGGCTTACATGAATGTGAATTAGTTTACAAAGTTGGACTTTGTGTTTCTGTTCTTTCGATGGAAACTTGTTTCTGTGCCTTACAGTACGAGATAACACTTTTCAGCTTTCTTGTATTCCTAATTGAGCGAGAGACACATATGTGATTCCGCTTAAAAATAGTGCTTTGCTTTTCTGTCTTTTGTTCAAACTTGTTCCTGTGCTGTACAGTGTATATCACCAAGTAAGGGTAAGGTTAGGGTTAGGAGTAGAGTTAGGGTTAGGCTTAGGTTAGGTTAGGGTTAGGGTTGGGGTTAGGGTTAGGCAGGGCTAACGTTAGTGTTAGGGTTAGGTGTTAGGCTATTGTTAGGGTTAGTGTTAGGATTAGGGTTAGGCGCTTAGTGTTAGGGTTAAGGTTAGGGTTAGGCTTAGGTTAGGTGCCATGGTTAGGGTTAGGTTAGGTAGGTTTAGGGTTAGGGTTAGGCCACGGTTAGGGGTTACGGCCTGGGGATAGGGTTATGGTTACGGTTATGGTTAGGATAGGGGCTTATGGTTAGGTTAGGTTATATCACTTTTCAGCTTTCCTGTTATAATAATTGAACAGGCGACATGAATGTGAATTAGTTTACAAAGTTGTGCTTTGCATTTCTGTTCTTTCGATGGAAGTAGGTTCCTGTGCTGTACAGTTTGATATATCACTTTTCAGTTTTCCTGTTATAATAATTGAGTGGGCAACAAGTATGTGAATTGGTTTACAACGCTGTGCTTTATGCTTCTGTTCTTTCGATGGAAACTTGTTTCTGTGCCTAACAGTGCGAGATAACACTTTTCAGTTTTCCTGTATTCCTAATTGAGAGTGTGGCACACATGTGATTGTGTTTACAAAGTAGTGCTTTGCGTTTAGGTTCTTTCGTTGGAAACTTGTTTTTGTTAGGAACAAGTTAGGTAAGGTTAGGTTAGGGGTAGGGTTAGTGTTAGGGGTAAGGGTTAGGTTAGGGTTAGGGTAGGGTTAGGTTTAGGTTAGGGGCTTAGGTTAGGGTTAGTGTTAGTTTTAGGTTAGGGTTAAGGTTAGGGTTAGGTTAGGTAGGTTTAGGTTAGGTTAGGTTAGGTTAGGGTTAGGTTTAGGAGAGGGTTAGGTTAGGTTAGGTTTAGGGTTAGGGCTTAGGAATAGGGTTAATGTTATATCACTTTTCACTATTCCTGTTATAATAATTGAACAGGCGACATGAATCTGAATTAGTTTACAAAGTTGTGCTTTGCGTTTTTGTTCTTTCAATGTAAACTTGTTTCTTTGCCGTACATTAAGATATATCGCTTTTCAGTTTTCCTGTATTCCTACTTGAGCGAGCGACCCACATGTGATATAGTTTACAAGTTGTGCTTTGCATTTCTGTTCTTTCGATGGAAACTTGTTCCTGTGCTGTACAGTTCGATATATCACTTTTCAGTTTTCCTGTTATAATAATTGTACGGGCAACACGTATGTGAATTAGTTTACAAAGTTTTGCTTGCGTTTCTCTTCTATCAATGGAAACTTGTTTCTGTGCCTTACAGTGCGAGATAACACTTTTCACTTTTCCTGTATTCCTAATTGAGCGATCGACACCCATGTGATTCGGTTTAAAAGTAGTGCTTTGCTTCTCTGTTCTTTTGTTCAAAACTCATTCCTGTGCTGTACAGTGCGTTATATCACTTTTCAGTTTCCCTGTATTCCTAATTGAGCGAGTGGCACACATGTGATTTACTTTATAATGTAGTGCTTTGCGTTTATGTTCTTTTGTTGTAAAGTTGTTCCTGTTAGGAACAAGTTAGGTTTAGGGTTAGGGTTAGTGTTTGGGTTAGGGATAGGTTAGGTTTAGGGTTGGGTTAGGTTTAGGTTAGGTTTAGGTTAGGTTATTGTTAGGGTTAGGGTTAGGATTAGAGTTAGGGTTAGGGGCTTAGGGTTAGGGTTAGGGTTATATCACTTTAAAGTTTTCCTGTTATAATAATTGAACAGGCGACACAAATGTGAAGTAGTTTTCGATGTTGTGCTTTGCATTTCTGTTCTGTCGATGGAAACATGTTCCTGTGCTTTACAGTTCGATATATCACTTTTCAGTTTTCCTGTATTCCTAATTGAGCGTGTGGCACACATGTGAATTAGTTTACAAAGTTGTGCTTTGTGTTTCTCTTTTTTCAATGGAAACTTGTTTCTGTGCCTTACAGTGCGAGATAACACTTTGAAGTTTTCCTGTATTCCTAATTGAGCGAGCGACACACATGTGATTCCGTTTAAAAATAGTGCTTTGCTTTTCTGTCTTTTGTTCGAAACTTGTTCCTGTGCTGTACAGTGCATTATATCACTTTTCAGTTTTCCTGTATTCCTAATTGACCGAGTGTCACACATGTGATTTAGTTTAAAATGTAGTGCTTTGTGTTTATGTTCTTTCATTGGAAACTTGTTCCTGTTATGAACAAGTTAGGTAAGGTTAGGTTAGGGTATAGTTAGAGTTAGGCTTAGGTTAGGTAGGGTTAGAGTTAGGGTTAGGTTAGGTTTAGGGTAGGGTTAGGTAGGGTTAGGGTTAGGGTTAGGCTTTTAGTTAGGGTTAGGATTAGTGTTATGCACTTAGGTAAGGGCTTAGGGTTAGGCTTAGGTTAGGCTTTAGGATAGGGTTAGGGTTAGAGGCTTAAGGTTAGGTTAGGGTTAGGTTAGGGCTTAGAGTTATGGTTAGTGTTATATCACTTTTTGTTTTCCTGTTATAATAATTGAACAGGCGACATGAATGTGAATTAGTTTACAAAGTTTTGCTTTATGCTTCTCTTCTTTCAATGGAAACTTGTTCCTGTGCTGTACAGTTCAATATATCCCTTTTCAGTTTTCCTGTTATAATAATTGAACGGGCTTACACGTATATGAATTGGTTTGCAAAGTTGTGCTTTGTGTTTCTGTTCTTTCGATGGAAACTTGTTTCTGTTCCTTACAGTGCGAGATAACACTTTTCAGTTTTCTTTGTATTCGTAATTGAGCGAACAACACACATGTGATTCCGCTTAAAAATAGTGCTTTGCTTTTCTGTCTTTGTCTGAAAGTTGTTCCTGTGCTGTACAGTGTGTTATATCACTTTTCAGTTTTCCTGTATTCCTAATTGACCGAAAGTGTCACACATGTGATTTAGTTTAAAATGTAGTGCTTTGTGTTTATGTTCTTTAGTTGGAAACTTGTTCCTGTTAGAAACAAGTTAGGTAAGGTTAGGTTAGGAGTAGAGTTAGGGTTAGGCTTAGGGTTAGGTAGGGTTAGGTTAGGTTAGGTTAGCATTAGGTTTAGGTAGGGTTAGGGTTAGTGTTAGGGTTAGGGTTATGGTTAGGTTAGGTTAGGATTAGGGTTAGCCGCCAGTGTTAGGTTAGGGTTAGGGCCTTACGGTTAGGCTTAGGGTTAGGTAGGTTTAGGGTTAGGTTAGGCTAGGGTTAGGGGTTAGGGCTTGGGAATAGGTTAGGCTTGGGGTAAGGTTAGGTTAGGTTATGTTTAGGGTTTGGGATAGGGGCTTAGGTTACGTTAAGGTTATATCACTTTTAGTTTTCCTGTTATAATAATTGAACAGGCGACATGAATGTGAATTAGTTTACAAAGTTGTGCCTAGCAATTCTGTTCTTTGATGGAAGCATTTTCCTGTGCTGTACAGTTCGATATATCACTTTTTTCAGTTTTCCTGTTATAATAATTGATCAGGCGACACGAATGTGAATTAGTTTACAAAGTTGTGCTTTATGCTTCTGTTCTTTCGATGGAAGAAGGTTCCTGTGCTCTACAGTTCGATATATCACTTTTCACTTTTCCTGTTATAATAATTGAACGGGCGACACGATGTGAATTAGTTTACAAAGTTGTGCTTTGTGTTTCGGTTCTTTGGATGAAAACTTCTTTCTTTGCTGTACATTTCGATTTATCGCTTTCAGTTTCCTGTATTCCTAATTGAGTGAGGGACACACATGTGATTTAGTTTTACAAAGTAGTGCTTTATGCTTGTTCTTTCAGAGGAAACATGTTTCTGTGCCTTACAGTGCGAGATACACTTTTCAATTTTCCTGTATTCCTAATTGAGCGAAATGACACACATGTGATTCCGCTTAAAAGTAGTTTTTATGCGTTTCTATCCTTTTGTTTGAAGCTTGTTCCTGTGCTGTACAGTGCGTTATGTCACTTTTCAGTTTTCCTGTATTCCTAATTGAGCGTGTGGCACACATGTGATTTAGTTTACAAAAAGTAGTGCTTTGCGCTTATGTTCTTTCAGAGGAAACTTATTCCTGGAACAAGTTAGGTTAGGTTAGTTTAGGTTAGGTTAGGATTAGGTTAGGTTAGGTTGGGTTACGGTTAGGGTTAGTGTTAGGTTAGGTTTAGGTTAGGTTATGGTTAGGTTAGGATAGGGATAGGGCCCATGGTTAGGTTAGGTTATATCACTTTTAGTTTTCCTGTTATAATAATTGAACAGTGACATGTATGTGAAATAGTTTACAAAGTTGTGCTTTGCATTTCTGTTTTCTGTTGGAAAATTGATTCTGTGCTGTACAGTGTGATATATCACTTTCAGTTTTCCTGTTATGATAATTGAATGGGCGACACGTATTTGAATTAATTTACAAAAAGTTGTTCTTTGCGCTTCTGTTCTTTCGCTGGAAACTTGTTCCTGTTATGAACAAGTTAGTGTAAGGTTAGGTTAGGGGTATAGTTAGGTTAGGCTTAGGTTAGGTAGGGTTATTGTTAGGTTAGGTTAGGGTTAGGTTTAGGAAGGGTTAGTGTTAGGGTTAGGCTTTGGTTAGGGCTAGGATTAGTGTTATGCACTTAGGTAAGGGTTAGGTTAGGTTAGGCTTAGGTAGGTTAGGTTTAGGTTAGGTTAGGGGGTTAGGCTTGGGATAGGTTAGGTTAGGGTTAGGTTAGGATAGGCTTATGGTTAGGTTAGGTTATATCACTTTTCTGTTTTCCTGCTATAATAATTGAACAGGCGACATGAATGTGAATTAGTTTATAAATTTGTGGTTTGAATTTCTGTTCTTTCGATGGAAGCAGGTTCCTGTGCTGTACAGCACGATATATCACTTTTCAGTTTTCCTGTTATAATAATTGAACAGGCGACAAGAATGTGAATTAGTTTACAAAGTTGTGCTTTGCCTTTCTGTTCTTTCGATGGAAACTTGTTTCTGTGCCTTACAGTGTGAGATAACACTTTTAGTTTTCCTGTATTCCTAATTGAGCGTGGGGCACACATGTGATTTAGTTTACAAAGTAGTGCTTTGCGCTTATGTTCTTTAGTTGGAAACTTGTTCTTGTTAGGAACAAGTTAAGGTAAGGTTAGGTTAGGGTAGGGTTAGGGTTAGGTTTAGGTAGGGTTAGGGTTAGGGGTACATTTAGGTTAGTGTTAGGGATAGGGTTAGGTTAGGTTAGGGGCCAAGGGTTAGGTTACAGTTAGGTTTAGGGCTTAGGGTTAGGGTTAGTGTAGGTTTAGGTTAGGTTAGGTTAGGTAGATTTAGGGACAAGGTTAGGGTTAGGGTTAGGTTAGGTTAGGGGGCTTAAGGTTAGGTTATGGTTAGGTTAGGGGCTTAGAGTTAGGTTAGGTTTTTTATCACTTTTCAGTTTTCCTGTTATAATAATTGAACAGGCTATACATGAATGTGAATTAGTTTACAAAGTTGTGCTTTATGCTTCTCTCTTTCAATGGAAACTTGTTCCTGTGCTGTAAAGTTCAATATATCCCTTTCAGTTTTCCTGTTATAATAATTGAACAGGCGACACGTATGTGAATTGGTTTACAAAGTTGTGCTTTGTGTTTCTGTTCTTTCGATTGAAACTTATTTCTGTTGCTTACAGTGCGAGATAACACTTTTCAGTTTTCTTGTATTCCTAATTGAGCGAGTGACACACATGGGATTCCGTTTAAAAATAGTGCTTTGCTTTTCTGTCTTTTGTTCGAAACTTGTTCCTGTGCTGTACAGTGCGTTATATCACTTTTCAGTTTTCCTGTATTCCTAATTGACCGAGTGGCACACATGTGATTTTGTTTACAAAGTAGTGCTTTGCGTTTATGTTCTTTAGTTGGAAACTTGTTCCTGTTAGGAACAAGTTAGGTAAGGTTAGGTTTAGAGTAGAGTTAGGGTTAGCTTAGGGTTAGGTAGGGTTAGGGTTAGGTTAGGCTAGCTTTAGGTTTAGGTAGGGTTAGGCTTAGGGTTAGTGTTAGGTTAGGTGTTAGGGTTAGGTTAGGTTAGGATTAGGTTAGGTTAGCCAGTGTTAGGTTAGGTTAGGTTAGGCTTACAGTTAGGGTTAGGGTTAGGTAGGTTTAGTGTTAGGTTAGGTTTAGGTTAGGGGTTAGGTTAGGGTTAGGGATAGGGTTAGGTTAGGTTAGGCTTAGGGGATAGGGGGCTTAGGTTAGGTTAGGGTTATATCACTTTTTAGTTTTCCTGTTATAATAATTGAACAGGCGACATGAATGTGAATTAGTTTATAAAGTTGTGGTTTGCATTTCTGTTCTTTGATGGAAGCATGTTCCTGTGCTGTACAGTTTGATATATCACTTTCAGTTTTCCTGTTATAATAATTGAACGGGCAACAAGTATGTGAATTGGTTTACAACGTTGTGCTTTATGCTTCTGTTCTTTGATGGAAACTTGTTTCTGTGCCTTACAGTGCGAGATAACACTTTCAGTTTTCCTGTATTCCTAATTGAGCGAGCGACACACATGTGATTCCGTTTAAAAGTAGTGCTTTGCATTTCTGTCCTTTGTTCAAACTCATTACTGTGCTGTACAGTGCGTTAAATCAGTTTTCAGTTTCCGTGTATTTCTAATAGAGCGAGTGGCACACTTGTGATTTAGTTTACAAAGTAGTGCTTTTATGCTTATGTTCTTTCGTTGGAAACTTGTTCTTGTTAGGAACAAGTTAGGCAAGTTTAGGTTAGGTTAGGGTTAGGTTAGGATAAGGGTTAGAGCTTAGTGTTAGGGTTAGGGTTATATCACTTTTCAGTTTTCCTGTTATAATAATTGAACAGGCAACATGAATGTGAATTAGATTACAAAGATGTGCTTTATGCTTTCTTTCTTTCAATGGAAACTTGTTTCTGTGCCGTACAGTGGGAGATAACACTTCAGTTTTCCTGTATTCCTAACTGTGCAAGCGACACCCATGTGATTCGGTTTAAAAGTAGTGCTTTGCTTCTCTGTTGTTTTGTTCAAAACTCATTCCTGTGCTGTACAGTGCGTTAAATCACTTTTCAGTTTCCCTGTATTCCTAATTGAGCGAGTGGCACACATGTGATTTAGTTTACAAAATAGTGCTTTTATGCTTATGTTCTTTCTTTGGAAAGTTGTTCCTGTTAGGAACAAATTAGGCTTAGGGTTACGGTTAGGTTAGGTTAGGGGTAGGGTTAGTGTTAGATTTAGGTTAGGCTTTAGGTTAGGTTAGGTTAGGATTAGGTTAGGCGCCAAGGTTAGGGTTAGGTTAGGTGCTTAGGTTAGGGTTAGGTTAGGCAGGTTTAGGTTAGGTTAGGTTAGTGTTAGGGTTATGGTTTGGGATAGGGTTAGGGTTAGGGTAGGTTTAGGATTAGGATTATGGTTAAGGTTATATCACTTTCAGTTTTCCTATTATAATAATTGAACAGGCGACATGAATGTGAATTATTTTACAAAGTTGTGCTTTTATGCTTGTGTTCTTTCGATGGAAGCAGATTCCTTTGCTGTAACGTTCGATATATCACTATTCAGTTTTCCTTTTATTATAATTGAACGGGCGACACGTATGTGAATTAGTTTACAAAGTTGTGCTTTGTGTTTCTGTTCTTTCAATGGAAACTTGTTTCTGTGCTGTACAGTGTGAGATAACACTTTCAGTTTTCCTGTATTCCTAATTGAGCTTGAGCGACACACATGTGATTCCGCTTAATACTAATGCTTTGGTTTTCTGTTCTTTTGTTGGAAACTTGTTCCTGTGCTGTACAGTGTCTTATATCACTTTTCAGTTTTCCTGTATTCCTAATTGAGCTAGTGGCACACTTGTGAATTAGTTTACAAAGCAGTGCTTTGAGTTTATGTTCTTCGTTGGAAATTTGTTCTTGTTAGGAACACGTGGTTAGGGTTAGGTAGGTTAGGTTAGGTTAGGGTTAGGGGGTTAGAGTTAGGGTTATATCACTCTAATTTTTCCTGTTATAATAATTGAACAGGCGACACGTAATGTGAATTAGTTTACAAAGTTGTGCTTTGCTTTTGTTCTTTCAATGTAAACTTGTTTCTTTGCCGCACATTCGATATATCTCTTTCAGTTTTCCTGTATTCCTAATTGAGGGAGCGACACACATGTGATTTAGTTTACAAAGTTGTGCTTTATGCTTTTGTTCTTCTGATCGAAACTTGTTCCTGTGCTCTACAGTTCGATATATCACTTTCAGGTTTCCTGTTATAGTAATTGTATGGGCTTACACGTATGTGAATTAGTTTACAATGTTATGCTTTATGCTTTCTTCTTTCGATGGAAACTTGTTTCTCTGCCTTACCGCAGTGTTATATCACTTTTCAGTTTTCTTGTATTACTAATTGAGCAAACGACACACATGTGATTTAGCTTTACAAAGTAGTGCTTTGTGTTTATGTTCTTTCGCTGGAAAGTTGTTCCTGTTAGGAAGAAGTTAGGGTCAGGTTAAGGTTAGGGTTAGGTTAAGGATACGTTAGGTTAGGTAGGGTTAGGGTTTGGGGTTAGGGTTAGGGTTAGGTTATGGTTAGTGGGCAGGGTTAGGATTAGAGTTAGGTTAGGCTTTAGGTTAGGGGCTTAGGTTAGGTTAGGGTTATATCACTTTTCAGTTTTCCTATTATAATAATTGAACAGGCGCCACAAATGTGAAGTAGTTTTCAAAGTTGTGCCTTGCATTTCTGTTCTTTCGATGGAAACTTGTTCCTGTGCTTTACAGTTCGATATACCACTTTTCAGTTTTCCTGTATTCCTAATGGAGCAAGTGACACACATGTGATTTAGTTCTCAAAGTAGTGCTTTCCATTTCTGTTCTTCTGTTGGAAACTTGTTTCTGTGCCGTACAGTGTGAGATAACACTTTTCAGTTTTCCTATATTACTAATTGAACAAGCGACAGACATGTGATTCCATATGAAAGTAGTGCTTTGCTTTTCTGTTCTTTCATTGGAAACTTGTTCCTGTGCTGTACAGTGCGTTATATCACTTTTCAGTTTTCCTGTTATAATAACTGAACAGAGGACACATATATGAATTAATTTACAAAGTAGTGCTTTGCTTTTCTGTTCTTTCAGTGGAAAATTGTTTCTGTGCCATACAGTGCAAGATAACACTTTTCAGTTTTCCTGTATTCCTAATTGAGCGAGCGACAAAAAATGTGATTTAGTTTACAAAGTAGTGCTTTGCTTTTCTGTTCTTTTCGCTTTGTAACTTGTTCAAGTGCTGTACAAAGCGATATATCACTTTTCAGTTTTCCTATATTCCTAATTGAGCAAGCGACACACATGTGATTCCATTAAAAGTAGTGCTTTGGTTTTCTGTTCTTTGTTGGAAACTTCTTCCTGTGTTGTACAGTTCGATATATCACTTTTCAGTTTTCCTGTATTCCCTAATTGAGGGAGGGATACACATGTGACTTAGTTTACACAGTAGTGCTTTGTGTTTCTGTTATTCTGTTTTTAAACTTGTTTCTGTGCTGTACAGTGTGATATATCACTTTCAGTTTTCCTGTATTCCTAACTGAGTGAGTGACACACTTGTGATTCCGCTTAAAATAGTGTTTTGCTTTTCTGTTCCTTCATTCAAAACTTGTTCCTGTGCTGTACAGTGTGAAATATCACTTTTCAGGTTTCCTGTATTCCTAAATAAGTGAGTGACACACATGTGATTTAGTTTCCAATTAGAGATTTGAGTTTATGTTCTTTTGTTGGAAACTTGTTCCTGTTAGAACAAGTTAGAGTTAGGCTAGGGTTAGGGTTATGGTTAGGTTTAGGTTAGGTAGGTTTAGGGTTAGTGTTAGACTTAGGTTAGGTTAGGTTAGGGTTAGGTTTAGGTTAGGATTAGGGTTACAGGGTTAGGTAAGGGTTAGGGTTAGCGGGTTAGGGGTTAGGGTTACGCTTAGGTTATATTACTTTTCAGTTTTCCTGTTATAGTAATTGAACAGGCGATACATATGTGAATTAGTTTACAAAGTTGTGCTTTGTGTTTCTGTTCTTTCGATGGAAACTTGTTTCTCTGCATACAGTGAGAGATGACACTTTTCAGTTTTCCTGTATTCCTAATTGAGCGAGTAACACATATGTGACTTATAGCTAGTGGTGGTTTGCTTTTCTGTTCTTTTGTTCGAAACTGTTCCTTGCTGTACAGGCTATATCACATTTCAGTTTTCCAGATAATACTTGAACAGGCGATACACTATGTGAAGAAGCTTACTGCCAGTTTTTATGCTTTCTGTTCTTCTCCTGTGAAAATGCTTGTTTCTTTGCCAGACAAATATATATCACTTTCAGTTTTCTGTATTCAGGCAATTGAGCTTAAAGGATTATGCTTAGGCAGTGGTTGGTGTGAGTCTGTTCACAAATTAGTGCTGGTTGTGTTCTTTCATTGGAAACTTGTGCCTATGGTTAGGTTGTGGCAGGCAGGCTTCTAGGGTTAGGCCAGGTTGTGTCAGTGTTGTGTTAGTTGTGCTTTGGACTCTGCTTATAACACCGAACAGGCTACATGAATTAGTTTTGCCAAATGTTGTTGTTATTTCTGTTCTTTGATGGGGAAACTTGTTCCTGTGCTGCAGCCTGGAACAGGCTAACACTTTTCAGGTTTTCCCTGTTATAATACTGAACAGGCAACAAGAATGTGGAATTCCATTTACAAAAAGTTGTGTGTTGTTTGTTCTTTCATTGATGAAACTTGTTCCTGTGCTGTAGAGTCGCATATCACATTTCAGTTTTCCTTTGTATTATAATTGAGCTGGGGCTTGTAACACATGTGAATTTAGTTTACAAAGTTGTGCTTTGCGTTTCTGTCCCCTTTTGTTGAAACTCACTCTGTGCTGTACAGTGCTAAATCACCTTTCAGTTTTCCTGTATTCCCACTTGAGCGAAAATGCTTAATTTGTTAGGTTTTCTGTTCTTTGGGAAACTTGTTAGGCAGTGTTATATCACTTTCAGTTTTTTGTTAATTGAGCTAGGGTTTTAGGTTAGGCAGGAAGGAGTTTAGTTTGGAAATTTGTTTTGTTAGGAAACACGTATGGTTAGGTTAGGTTAGGTTTAGTGTTGGGGGTTAGCTTATATCACATTTCAGTTTTCCTGTTATAATACACCGAACAGGCTATAACAAAATGAACTAGATTACAAAGATGCTTTGCGCTTCTTTCTTCGATGGAAACTTGTTTCTGTGCCATACAGTGTCTGTAGATAACACTTTTCAGTGTTCCTGTTATCCTAATGGAGCAAGTGACACATATGTGATTTAGTTTACAATGTTGTGCTTATTTCTGTTCTTAGTTTTCAAAACTTGTGTCTGTGCTAAAAAGTGTGAAATATACACTTTTCCTCCCAGTTATGCATAATTGAACAATAGTGCTTGCACATGAAATTCCTGGAAAAAGTTGTGCTTTACTTTTTCTGTTCTTTCATTGGAAACTTGTTTAGATGCTGTACAGTGGAGATAACACTTTTCAGTTTTCCTGGTATAATAACTGAACAGGGACACATGAATGAATTCCATTTACAAATTGGTGCTCTTGCTTTTCTGTTTTTCATTGGAAAATTGTCCTGTGCAAAAGGTTCAAGATAACACTTTTCAGTTTTCCTGTTATAGTAATGAGTAAGCGAAAGCACAAAAAATGAATTAGATTACAAAGTTGTGCTTGCTGCTTTCTGTTCTTTCGATGGAAACTTGTCTGTGCTGCAGCAGAGATAACACTTTTCAGTTTTCCCTGTATTCCTAATTGAGAGAGACACAAAATGATTCCATTAAAAAGTAGTGCTTGGTTTTCTGTTCTTTGTTGGAACCTCTTCCCGTGTTGTACAGTTATATATCTCTTTTCAGTTTTCCTCTATTCCCAATTGAGCGGAGGCGACATGTGACTTAGTTTAACAAAGAAAGCTTTGTGTTCTTGCTTTTTTGTTCCTTTAGATGGAAACTTGTTTCTGTGTAGGCTAGGGTAGTGTATATCACTTTTCAGCTTCCCCAGATAATAATTGAGTGGAGTGACAATACTTTGGTGATTTAGCTTACAAATAGTGCTTTTGCTTTTCTTTCCTTCATTCAAAACTTGTTCCTGTGCTGCAGGAATATCACTTTCAGGCAGGGCTGTATTCCTAAATAAAGGAGTGACACACATGCGGGATTTAGGTTTCCAATTGGGAGATGGAGTTTATGTTCTTTGCCAGAAACCTGTTCCATGGGATTAGGGTTAAATGCCAGGGTTAGGGCTATGCCTTGGCCAGGGGCTAGGTTTAGTTCAGGTAGGCTTAGGTTAGGTGTTGCGACTTAGGTTAGGCTAGGTAGGCTTAGGCTAGGTTAGGTCAGGCCTAGGCTGAAGCTATGGCTAGTGGCAGGGTTGGACTAGGAGTTAGGTTGTGGTTGAGGGCCAGCTTAGGTTACTGTTAGGCTATACTACCTTTCAGTTTCCCATTATAATACTCGGAACAGGCTTGACATATGTGAATTCAGTTTACAAAGTTGTGCTTTGTGTTTGTTCTTCCATGAAACTTGTTTCTCTGTCATAAGTGAGAGATTTAACTTTTCAGCTTCTCCTGTATTCCTACTGAGCGAGAACACATATGTGACTTAGTTTCAGCAAAGCAGTGCTTTGCATTTATGTACTGTTGGAAACTTGTTCCCTGCTAGGAAACAAGTTAGGTAAGGTTAGGTTAGGTTAGGTTAGTGTTAGGCTTAGGTTTAGGTTAGGTTAGGTTAGGTAAGGGCTTTAGGTTAGGTTAGGTTAGGTAGGTTTAGGTTAGTTAGGTTAGGTTAGGTTAGGCTTCTAGGATAGGTTAGGTTTAAAGTTAGGTTATGGTTAAGTGGTTATGGTTAGGTTATATTTACTCTTTCAGTTTTCCTGTTATACAATTGAACAGGCGTATACATATATGAATTAGTTTACAAAGTTGTGCTTTGTGTTTCTGTTCTTTCATGAAAACTTGTTTCTTTGCCGCATAGTTCAATATAATACTTTCAGTTTTCCTGTATTACTCATTGAGCTACGACACACATGTAATTCCGCTTAAAAATCGTGCTTTGCTTTCTCTGTTTTGTTGGATAGTTGTTCTGTGCTAAGGAAAAGTATATATCACTATTCAGTTTTCCTGTATTCCCACTGAGCGAGCGATTACACATGTGACTTAGCTTACAAAAGCATTGCTTGTGTTTCGTTCTCTGTTGGAAACTTGTTTTGTGCCACAGTGTGATATATCACTTTCAGTTTTCCTGTTATAATAATTGAACGGGCAACACTGTATGTGGAATTAGTTTACAAAGTTGTGCTTTTGTGTTTCTGTTCTTTTTTTTTTTTTTAACCATAGCGATAGCTGCTTTATTTTGTAGCTTAGAACCTGGAACAACCCAGATGTCCATCCTACGGATGAAATGTGTGTACAAAAAATTGTGTATTTTTACACAAATGAATAATACTCACCAATCAAAAAGGTGTGGAATCATGAAATTTGCAGGCAAATGGTGGATCTGAAAAGATCATTCTGAGGGAAATAACTCATATATTTTTAATATTTGCGCCTTTAAAATTAATCTACCTTATGCAGTCACTGGCTACAAATCCATTCAATACTTTTGAGATGTGTTCTCATTTTAACATTTCATTCTAATTTATCCCCTTAAATGAATCCAATTTACAAAGTCAGATTGAAAACAATTTTCCTAAGCCTGCCTCCCTAGCATCCTTATCTCATTATCATACCTAGTTTACATGCTACCACTAATTTTTCTCAAAGCCTAACTCTGTCATGTTAATATGTATTAATACATGCAGATCATCATGAAAATCTGATTAGGTGAAATACATATTTTCATATTCCACTAATACTATTATTTTATCATATATTTAATGGGAAATATAGATACATGTTGTAATATATATATATAATATATCTATGATAAGATATATATATATATCTTACACAATGCTATGTAATTATGAGTGCACTGGCAGTGATCTAAAGTACTCAAATTTTAAGTTCTGAAACTAAGTGGATAACTTTTTACCATCCTGTAACAACCTGCAAGTATGAAATTATAGTATTGAGTATCCATGGCTCACTGTAAGAGGGTCAGAGCATAGTAGTATTATCTATGTGTTTGATATCAACATCCAAAATGGAAAGCTATGCTTGATTGGTTGTATTTATTCATTCACTTAACTCACATTTATTAAAAATTTGACAGTGAATAATGTCAATATTTTAACCTTACCATGGATTATATTTTTAAAATATTCTGAACTTATTAGAAAAATCATAATATGCTACATGAAAATTTTAGAGGACAATGTGGGTTTGTATTTTAGTCTGTTATATGATGGTTTATATTTATTGAATTTATACATTGAATTATCCCTAAATTTCTTAGATGAAGCCTAGTTGATCATGATGGCTGATGTTTTTGATGTGTTTCTGGATTTCTTTTTTTATCTTATCTTTTTTTTTTCAATGCAGGTTATCTAGGAACCTTGAAGAATCATCTGACCTGGGGGAAAGCAGACCACCTTTAAATAGCCTCCTCTGGTAGCAACCCAGCATGCCACATGGGCAATGCAGATAGGTCCACATACTGGAAGTGTTGTATCTCAG